>JARDUL010140252.1:0-10716 GCA_030265205.1 Dirona pellucida
GAGAGAGAGCGAGAGAGAGAGCGAGAGAGAGAGAGAGAGAGAGAGAGAGAGAGAGAGAGAGAGAGAGAGAGAGAGTTATGACTTATTACTTTTGATCGGCTAGACATAACCGGAAAGAACCAGTAACCTCATCATACATCCAGTTTGTCCAATATAATTGTCTAGACAGCGACTATTAAGGATACAAAATAAATATGTTTTGCAATTCATCTTTTAATTTGGATGAAATTATGTTGTACGGTACTATAACATGTTGTTGACCAGTGCTGTTATATAATTCGTGTCACAAAATGACAAACAAACAAAAAGGAACCAGAACAAAAAGTAAGTCACAGTCTTTATATTTTTTACTTTAATTAGAGGAAGGATTGCGTCGGGAATCACGTCCGAATTTTTTAATGTCAGTAATCATAAAAATCTACTTTTTCTTAAACTATTCACCATCCAATTTTAGCTGTCACAGAGGGATAGTAAATATTATGAAGTGGTTGCCTTTTTAAAAAAAAACAAAAAAATAAAAAAAAACAAACAAACAAAAAACAACCCCCCCCCCCCCCAAAAACCCCCAAAAAACCCAAACAATCACAAAAAAACTAACAATTATTTTTTTAATCGTCTCGAAAAACAAGTTCTGTTTCCATATTGAACAATATGATTGATGAAGATCGTTAAAGCAAGAATCTTTGTGTTTACATAATGTGTTTTAATCAAGACTATACTTAGAAAAATAGAGTTGGCCAAAATGGTGTATGGCAATGTTATTTGATTCAGTATCTTACCATTTATTGGTTATTATTGGCTTTCAGGGAATTTGATTGGTATGATAACACTGGTTAAGTAAACAAAATATGGTTGCTGTTCTAGCGACATGGATACATATTTCAAAGTTTATTAAAATCTTATTACAAAATTAATCTTTGTTTTATATTCACGATAATATCACATCACGGACATGGCTGTGTTTGATTAAAATGCTCGATTTGAGGCTGACAGCTCAAGTAATAATACTTGGATTACATGAAATATATAATCAAATTCAATCAAGAGGTCTGTGTTTGTTTCCAATGTTTAGTATTTTGATTCAATTCAGTTTTTTTTGTGTCTGTCAAGATCGTTGCTACTTTTTCCAAAATGGATATATGGATCACGTGACCTATTTAGACACAGTAGGTTCAAACCATGCTTGTCATAATTTTTTTATTTTTCAGCTCAGTAGCCAGCAATGATTGGTAGTCTGGGCGTATATTATGTGTTTCCTTACAGGTTCTTTGTGTCTGGGCCAAAAGAAATGCCCTTTGAAAGGGGTGGGGGGGGGGGGGGTAGATTGATATAAATCAAATGACAGGTAGATAGATAATGGAGAGGCAGGTTGTATAATGTTGGATCGAAACTCACAGGCAGAGGAATATAGATTGTCACTATCATGCGCATAACATGCTGTTCTACTAGATGCTTCCGGGTGACACCTCACCCCTTCCATCTAGACCAGAAAAATTATACATTGTTTGGATCATAACAGCAGGTTATTTTGAAAAGGATTCATTGTAACAAAGACTTAGGTCAACACGTCCTTTTTACACCCATGCCACAGTGACGTCCCACATTAAAGATATATACTGCAGGCGTTTCTCTATTTGGCACGCAATGGCGTGAAACATAGATAACATCTTTGATTGATTGCAGCTGTCACATTTGTTTCGTCTTTTTATGGAGTATGTGCTACTATAAAGCGTTTAGAGCGTTTTGATGATCGTAAATAAGCCAATTATTTTTTTACTATCTATTTCTTTATTCAATACAACTCTTTTCAATGATGGTAAGCCATCCAGTGCTGCTGATGCTTGTCCCGGTTTCCGTAATCAGATGAACAATGCATGACAAAGTGTCTCCGTAGGGATATGGCATTGGTTTAAACCACGTGACATTGCATCCAGGAAATGGGCTCATACCCATGTCAACGACTTTGGTCGAACCAAACAATCGGAATAAACCTTTTTAATCAAGGTTAATAAACTTAATAAATCGGAAACGGGACTCGATCATCCTTTGGTTTCGGGTGAGTGCAATGTCTAATCACCTCGATCACCACAACCCGACTGCCATAAAGGTTCCATTTAAGTCCCCTTGTAACACGTTCATGAACTGTTCGAATACTCCCAATACAAATGATTGCACTCATAGAGAGTTGACAAGCGTTGCAATTTCCTCAGGGCCAAATCTATAATCGATATATTTTAGTTGTTAGTGTACAAACTATGAGTATAATCAAACTGTTATCCACAAACGATATGTTGTTAATGTTAAAAACAGTGAATGCTTATGAAATCATTAAGCGTGTTCATGTGCAAAGAGAAATATCGAAAATCGAAATGTTTTTTTTGGGGATGAAAAGAAATTGCTAAAATTCATTCAAACAGTTAATCATTTCACATCGCGTTATTTGATAATAATGACGGTATTAATCGAATATTAAAAATGACGAAGTAGTGGTGGTGGAGTGGATTCGTGTTCTACCGCCATCACGGCAGGTTTCAGATTCCAATCCCGGCGACGACCAATTATTTCCCCGATCAAAGGGGTTCAAATCACAGTATGTATGAAGATCGCATTGCTCTTTTGGGTAGCAGAGCAAAAACACGAGCCTTCTTGGATTATGACAGAAACAGAGGAATTCGCCATGTCAATATCATTTACGTTAAATAATACATAGCAGTATCATAACCACAACGAGTGTTCTTATTCTGGCAGGTGCCCTTGGCACAATTAGAACAGAAATATCCTCCCTCTACCTACCAAGTTACGAGCATGCTTGCTGCCGTAGTTAGTGTGAACTCTATTAGAATTTTGAATAATATGGACAAGCACATAGACTAGTTTAACTACTCGCTGAATCAGCAGGAGGGAAAATCAGTGAATATAAACAAAGTATGACGATGTATGCAATATATCTTGTATGTTTGCTGAAGGCGTCAGATCAGCGATTTCAATCCTTTGTGAATGGCCGCAGTAAAATAATCAATGATTATTATAATGTTTCTATATATAGGGACTATAAATGCAACAAGAACACTGGCAAGCATTTTATTCAAATCTGTTTTAACCAAAGACACAGTATTCTTTTAACTGCTTGGATAATGTGTCCTTCTCAACACTGGATTGTACGGAACACACACACACACACACACACACACACACACACACATACACACACACACGCACACACACACACACACAAACACACACATATAGTTTGAATATGAATTGTGCTGACTGTAAGCCCCAAAATCAAAGGGACGTAATACTGTAATAATATTTGTAGTCGTCGTACTTTAGGATATCAGGTACAAGCTTCCTACCATTATATGAATAATTAATACACCGATGTCAATAAGTACCTGAATCAAGGCTGTCTTTAGTCTGGAATAATCAACTGAATCAAGGCTGTCTTTAGTCTGGAATAATCAACTGAATCAAGGCTGTCTTTAGTCTGGAATAATCAACTTGAATCGTTTTATTCCTCTTTCTACTTTGGGAGTAATTATTCAACACGACACGTCACGCAGGGGCAACAATTTTCAGTGATTTGTTTAAAAACGAGTTCAAATAAGAAGCCCAACAGAGGTAAGATAATGAGTTCAATGAAATAATTATAAAGGGCACAGGACTTTACATGCATTTACAAGTTTTACTTTCACTTTATTATCTGCTATTCTATTTGATGGTGGTTATAATATGCATGCAAAAACATGAAATAGGTGGTCTTATGAATGCACTAATTCAAGGTGAGGGGTTAACCTATATGACATAATTTGAACCCATTGCTTTGATGTTCTATTCGTTTTGTTTCCTGAGTTCTGATATGAAAGTGCCATAGTTATGGTGCAGTTAGCTGTGCATGTGATTTTTGTCCTTCTAGAATCAACAATGAAACAATGATAATGATTGGAGATGTTTAGATTGTTTTCCTATGCAAATATTATAGGATACCGGCAAAACAGCTTTTGAATTCCAGCTTTATGGAAAAAGACATGCTTTAATTTACGTTGCGTACACATTGACGTACACTAATTAAATCTCTTCATGGATGCGTTAATTACAGATTATGATGGTAAAATATGGTATTTATATAGGGCTTTCCATATAATTTGAAAGATCGGAAAGCGCTGTACGTATCATTAAGGTAAGGTAAACACGATCAAACATCGTGGCTTGATATAGAAGTGATTATGGCTAGCTAAGGCCTTTGAGGTTTTTTGTCTCCAATGAAACAATGCGTCGGTAATAGGGAGGGGGGGGGGGGGGATGCCGATGACATAAATCGTAACGTCCTGGAACAAATAATTTGGTTATATTAGACCGACAAAACTCATTTCGCGGGATGTGTGCACTCTAGAATAAGAATGTGATAAAACCGACAACCGATGGTTTTAGTGGTATGATGTTTGCACCACATTATGTCACTAGATATCCAAGTTAATAACGTGACAAACACCACTGTGCGTGGCATTTAGGGGCCACCGTTGCCTAGGCAATGATACCTATTATTACATTTCTGTGTATTTCTTATTCTATGGTGTGCACCGAATCGCACCAGAGTAATGGCAATTTAACATTGGGTTACGGGTTACCGCAAACGCATTCAATGCAGTGAACCACAAGCCTAGTGTGATGGGAAAAAATAAATGAAAAACTATTATTCATAAGAATAATTAATTGAAAGCAGTTACATCGTGTTTGAGGGAAGCAAGTGCCGGGTGTGCACGTGAAATGATTCAAGGTGGAAAAACACGTCTTACGATATTATAAGCAAATTGTGGTGACTTTATTTATATCCATTTCGTTTTCGGGAACCTAATGTTAATTACTTATTCCGTGCCCTCTACCAGACAGGTTGTTTTGTCCGTTTTGAATCATCAATAAAACAATGATAATGGCAAATATTCTACGTCATTAAATATAACGATTTGAGATTGACATGTTTCAAACGCCATCAAATCTTAAACATTCATTGTTATGTCAATCTATTAGATGTGAATCACGCGTCATAATTTGATTTATAGACTAGAGATGTTCCTTGCCTATGAACACAGTTACACACGAATAGGGAGGCAGACTTCAATGCGCTAATTAAATAATCATTGGTCTACCGTTTCCTATGGCGGCAAGAGACATGTATTATACTTAATTATTTTGTGCGACATTGACCTCAAAGTCATACCATGGTGTTACAGTTTTTGTCACAACAAAGGTGTTCAAGCAGGAAAGGGAGGTCGTGTGGTGAATTTCAATTTCAGAAGTCGTTAATAATACTTTAGTCAACGTAAAAATAGTGCATTCTTTGACTACAACAAACACCTTTTAGTTTTAAAATAGATGTATGATTCTTGTGCCGTCCGTGACCAAGTGGTCAAGATACTCGACTAGCCATCGAATGGTCCTGACTTCAACTCTTCAGCTACCGATGTTGAGTCCTTGGGAAATACTTTTTGCACATTTTTTCTCATTTAACCCATATTACAGGCAGATAAATACTTTGTCAAAATGTTGATATGATGAGCCTAACAGGCTGCTACACTGTTTGATCCCATTGGGTTGAGAAGGGTATTGAATGACACGGCCTGATAGGGGATGAATTATAAGATAAGATAAGATAATACTTTATTTCATCCTCGTGGGGAAATTCATTTTACAGACGTGAATAAAAAAGAAGCTACCAAAAAGTAAATAATACAATGTGTCATTAAAGTAAGAACAAACGATACAAAATTATAAAATTACAGCATACGAGCACATGTAGGGGGGTGAACGTGTATATGACATAATGATACGTGGAGAAAGTGGTAATAATAAATTGAAGAATTTTTGTAATATGTTTTATCTGATCCTGTAAATGTAGGGGGATACGGGATATAAACCCATCTTTATCTTTTTTTTAATGAGAAGAGGGAGCGGAGTTAAGAACAGCACAGCTGAGATCAAACTAACAGGGAACGCACACAGGCACAAAGATAAGAACACAATAAAGAAGGGAGGCAACGGGAAAATTGAATGAAGATATTTTATCTATTTCTTAACGTTTCATGAAAAGTATTTTCAATTATCTTTTAAAGTTTTTTATATTGTTGCTGTAAGACGAAAGTGTTTTATCTTTTATTGACTAAATTAATTCTTCCAATATTTATGCACCACACTGTCTTCCTTTCTTTCCAATTGACATAGATTACGTGAAAATATTTTGGACTGCTTTGTTGATATATTATTTAGCGTATTATCATTGGGTATAAAGTAGATATTACACAAATATCGTTGTGTGTCATTTTTATTCCTCACATTTTTGCCAAAGTTGTATCGGTGAGAGTGCCAACTCCATCGTTAGAAGATTTTCCCCAGCAACTTGACCTCGCTATTCTGAATCATGGAATTCCTTATTCACCATTGGAAAGTTGTTTGTCAAGGTACAAGACTAGATATTTACTCAAAATAGACCGATCTCTGGGAAATGGAAAACCCAAGCAAATGGTTTTCACCTATTTCAATGTTTTGATCAAAACGAGTGGGACAAAGATGATGTAGGGAGTGACACGAGTATTGTATCGTATTGTAAACATTGCTAAGTGCCGTCAGGTTTTGAGTAGAATTCAATGTCATATAGGATTGTGTCAAAATGCGCAGCTAACATAATGCTAAAGGACCATGAATACGGAAGGTACTGGACTAAAATCATCCATTCATGTTTTAAAAGTTATCTGTGCATGGGATACAAACTGTATACAGCTCCTTATTATTTGATACAAGGGGATTTTTAGCTTGTGGAATGTATGGACGTGTATCATTGATTCTACAACATTCTCATACGTACACATTCATTAATTCCACTCATTCAATATTTTCTTTTCACGAGGAGGAAAAACAACAACCTACCTTTGAATTTTTTTTATCTACATTTTTCATATGTGAAATATCACTCACGAAAATGCTCACACGCCTGTCCCATAGTCCCCGCCGGGCTGTCTATAAACTATTGTGAGCTTAGCTCACTACTCCTCAAACAATGTTTACATTTTCTCTGCCTGGCAAGAGGTGTGAGTGACTTGGTTAAACAGTAAGGGCAATAAGGTTATGCCAAAACGTTCTAAACATTTAACGTAGCCTAGTGGCCAAATGATATACCTTGAAGCTGTGAAGTTGGAACAATCGTGTAGTACGTAATACACATGATAATATGTAAAATAGCTTTACATTTCACTGGTGGCAAAACGATTAAATTATAATCGGATGTGTAATGACAAAAATATACAAAGTATGTGACAAATGTGTTTGTACAATGATCATCTCTTTCTATATAAATCAATACGCTAGCACGAAGCCCAACCCTTGAAAGTGAAATTCAAACTGAAGAGCATATCTTTTGTTGAATGTAGGCGTTTCGTTTGGTATGGTCTGTCTTAATCTTTCTTATTTATTTATTTTCGCGGCAAGAAAACCAAATCACCACTCACCTAGTCTATGCATTATTTGAATCAAGGTGAAACGTATACCGTGGCTACATCCTAGACCTATAAAGTGTTTCAAGGTAAAGTAACAAAACGATGCGGGACTTTCAATCATCCAATGCAAACAAAATCATTTCAATCATCCAATACAACGAATCATTTCAATCATCAAATACAACGAATCATTTCAATCATCCAATACAATAATTATTTCAATCATCCAATACAACAAATCATTTCAATCATCCAATACAACGAATCATTTCAATCATCTAATACAAATTAATAATCAATTCAATCATCCAATACAACAAAGCATTTCAATCATCCAACACAACAAATAATTTCAATCATCCAATACAACGAATCATTTCAATCATCTAATACAACGAATTATTTCAATCATCCAATACAACAAATTATTTCAATCATCCATTGCAACAAATCATTTCAATCATCCATCCATTGCAACCGATCATTTCAATCATCCAATGCAACTGATCATTTCAATCATCCAATGCATCAAATGACTTCAATCATCCAACACATTTATGCCCTTCAATCATCCAATTTACCAACTCACTTCAATCATCCTACACAACAAACCACTTCAATCATCCCGATAGCAACGTTTGGTCAAGGTTGCGTTGTTTATCTGTTTCCATATTTTACAAATGGTGTCAAAACAATTGATTGAATTAAATACTCTCGATCTGTCTGGGAGGCCGTTGTGAATTTTGACCCCTTGGTGAGAAATGTCAATTCTTTATGTCTCGTTCCTTCCTATCCTTCTTTGTGCCATCCGTAGGGAACAGCTCGATATAGGATTGATATGAAATGGTTGTTTCGTTTGTATGTTCTGTGGTTCTTTGATATTCTCAGGCCCATGCCTATGTTTGTATGTACCGCAATGTATTTATGCAGTGTGTGTGTGTGTGTGTGTGTGTGTGTGTGTGTGTGTGTGTTTCAGTGTGTGTGTGTGTGTGTGTGTGTGTGTGTTTCAGTGTGTGTCCGAATAAGAATGTGTGTGTGTGTGTGTGTGTCCGAATAAGAATGTGTGTGTGTGTGTGTGTGTGTGTGTATGTGTTTCAGTGTGTGTGTGTGTGTGTTTCAGTGTGTGTCCGAATAAGAATGAGTATATGACGTACATTGGCTCTCTGAAATAAAGGGTAAATAGGACAAGATAATCTGAAGATTTCCCCCATCCAGCAACTTGACCTAGCTATTCGAGAAGTACCGGGAAAAAAATCTGAGATTCCATATTCACGATTGGAATGTTGTTTGTCGCGGTACTTTTGTTTACTCACAATACAATAGGCCGATCTCTGAGAAATGGAAAACCCAAGCAAACGGTTATCTATAACCTATTTTGATCTCATTGCCAAGAGCAAAATAGTTTGATAGATTGCCCCTAACGCCTGGCAACAATGACTTTGTCTCTTGTTTACTATAGTAGGCGCGCAGCTCTCACCGGGTACAAGAGTGCTCTCAACGAATAACATTTAAAAACATTTTACCCGTCCCCTTTCCCCTTCGATTTGTATCGAGAATAATACCACTTTAAGCTATTTTGATTCAGCAACAATTTCAACATTCAAGAAAAATATTGTTTGAAACTTTTTTTCAAATAGTGAAAATCTTAGATTTGATACCTAAACCTCCCCTCCCCTCTCACCCACCCAAAACAAACAAATAAACAAAAACATCCATCAAACAAAATACCCCCCCCCCCCCCCAAAGACAAAAAACAGAACCAAAAAAATGAAAACACAACCCCCCCGCCCACACCCCCCCCCCCCCAGACAACCCAACAACAAATCAAACAAAAAGCAACCACAACAAAAAACAAAAACAAAACACCCACCGAAAAATAACCAAAAATGTAATGACAACCAGCGGAACACTCCCATTAGCTGACTCAGTATTGGTGTCTTGTTCTACCTCTGTTTTGTACATATTTGTACATGAGAGCATTTTAAAAATTATCGTTGTTTATCTCCTGGTATCAATTTGCACTGAGATGATATGTTAAATAAGCATTCGTTGCTTTTGCAAAAGATGGGTCCAATTTTCTTTCAACCATGAAAACAAACGAAACACTTAATCATCCCATTTAGTTAGGATGGATTGCACAGCTAATGAAGGCAGCCTTCGTTAGTGTGCTAAACGGTTTTAAGAGCACTTAATGTTTAGGTCAAAGGTTACCCAACTTGGAAATAACTCCCCTCAAAATATTATAATGAAGCACAACAGGTTGACTGGGTGCTTTAAAAATATCGGATGGGTTGGGGAAGTCGTAATACACAAAAAATATCGAGAGGTTTTTAGGATAGAAGTAAAGTCCTTTCGGGCTTTGAGTCAAAGGTCGTAGAGCCGGTGCTTATCCCGGTTTCCATAGCGTTAAGCGGACAATACGTCACCCTTCTGAATAGGACGCTGGTCTATCGCAGATTACTTCCCCAACTGTAAGCTGGTACCTATTTTTACACGTGTGTCGAGTGAGGCAATTGGCGTAAAGTTTCTTGCCCAAGACAAACAACGAAGTGGCAGTGATATGATTCGAACCCACGACCTTCGCAATGAGAGTCTGCTTTCCTAACCGCTAGGCCACATCGCCTCCTTTTAAGATAGATAGGATACGTTGAAAGAGATAATCGACATAGGCCAGCCCTTGGGTAGACGTGGATTTAGGCAAGGCCGGGTAGCTTGTAGGAATTTGGAGCGGACCCTATCCATCGCTAGCTAGAAGTCTGAACTGGTGATGTGATCATTTTAGAACCGTATTTATACTTAAGTATCGAGTACAACTTTCAATGAAATACTCGTAATGTAGTTTTGCCCAGTAATCGCCCGCCATTGGCAAATACTCAGTACTCAGTACCTAGACCCCGTCTAAATAGGGTCTGCTTCAAATTCCGACAAACGTACGAGATTATGTGTCCAACCATAATCATTACAATCGTGGGGTGAATGCTTAGCACCGCAATCGATTTTATTGAAGTCTGATTGGTGCTTCTTTTTTAAAGCCATTGGGATGGGTTCTCAAGGAATCATAACTCATTTTAAGTCATTAGTACGCCGGAAATAGGTAACGGACAATTTGGGTTTGTGAAGGAAAAGGGAACTGTCAATGCCATTTTTACACTGAAAACGATCATGCAGAGATCCATCGAAAAGCAAAAAATTATATATCTTTGTTTCATTGACTATTCCAAAGCATTCG
>JARDUL010140363.1:0-10715 GCA_030265205.1 Dirona pellucida
TGTATTCGCGCCTAACAGGCAGCGTATTACGTGTTGAGTGTTTCGTTGCTTACCCGGGGTAAATGTGCTACTGTAAAAGCGCTTAGAGCATGGTGATGATCGTGGATAAGCGCTATATAAATGCCATATATTATTATTATATCATAAATGGGCTAGATGCTCATTGTGCTTTGAAAGGGGAGCTTGCAAGATCATTGATTGTGATACCTAACTAAAAGATCGTTTGCCCCTAATAGCAATATCCCTAGCAACTGAATAAGCACTTATTGATGAAAGAAGAAATCGATTATTGTATATTTCAATCCCCGCGACCTTCGAATCGTCAAACCGCAAGTACTGACGGACGACGGTAGCCAAAGACGGTGGACTGAACGAACAAACTGAAAGTTCCAAAAGTAGCCATTGTTCGGACACTTGAACTCCAAATTATGCTTTGATTTTTTACTGCCATGACCAGATTAGGTAACTACTTATTGATTAAGTTTTTATTGTTGTTTTCTTCTGAGATGATAAGTTGTCCTTGTCTAACAAAGACGCAGACTGCATCCGCGCAGTGTTCTGCTGATGAATGAATGAAAATAACCCCACGCCGTGTTTTGGTTTTGGCTTTGTTTTGAAATTACTTTAGCATTGTGTTATTCTTCAACTTCAATGACAATTCCGTCCTCCATTCATTCAGTGTCTTACTTTTCAACTCTTTTTTATAATTAATATAATGCATTGCTGCATTAAAGTTATCCTTTAGAGTGGTAATATGATGATGAGCACCATTCATATTCTCATCAATTGAAATTTGTTGAACATGTGTTTTTGGAAAGTTTTAGTTCCAGTTTCAGTTTGCACTGTCCACTGTCACAGACACAATTTTCAGTTTTATAGATTTAGACTAGACAGCTATGTAGACTAGACCTATCTAGATAGGACCAGCTAGACTTCATTATATATTTTTTCTCTATGTTCCTATGTCACTTCTACTTCTACTTAGATCTATGTCTATATATACATTCTCATTTCAAATTCAAACCCAGGCCAGGAGTCTGCCAGGAGTAGGACTCAGTAGTAGTGTCAGTAGGAGCTGTGGGGACTGTGACTCAGTGACTGTGGTGTGTGTCTTTTTAGCTTAAATAGAATTTAGAGTAAAAGTAGTCTAAACTTTACATACATTCCTTCTTATTCTTATTTCTTTGCCTTTGCCGCTGTAAAATTAAATTTGCATCCTTGTCAATGTCATTGTCAAAATATGTCATCATGGTTAGCTTAGTTTTCAGTGTTTCATTTCTGTTTGAAGTTGTCACGTCTAGACTTAGAAAATTAAGAACGTTTTAAAGTACTTTGAATTGAACCTGTGACTGTGACCTCTCAAGCTAAAGACGAGCGACTTAGCCACTGTGCCACCAGCTCCCCAGTATATTATTAGTTATAAATATAAACCCTGCTGTCAATACAACAATTAATGAAGATAGCTTAATTTTGTGGGGATCACTGGACTGTTCACTGTTGTTATTGTTTGTAGCTATTACTATTATTGTTACATACATTTATTAGTCTTATGAAATCTTAGAAACCTGTAGTGCATTCTTTATTTTATTTTTACAATAATAAACCACATAACGGTGATTTAAAAATAAAAGAGACCAAAATGCAACACAGATAATTTTACATTTCTGTGACTAAAGTTAAAAGTTAAAGTAATTTTGTTTTTGATGGATTGTGATAGTGATACACTCTCGTATTAGATTATTTCAATTTAGAAAAAAATATAAATTAATGTAGAAAAGAATGATGCATTGATTTTCATTTCTATTCAACAGATTCAAAGTAATTTAGGTCAAATTTAAGGAAGAGCTAGCTGACGGTGTACGGTAAACATTAATTTTTATCGTTTTGTTTTGTTCTAATTAGTAATAGCTTCTGTTTTGTTTTCATTTGAATTTCAGTTAACACCAGAAGGAAGTGGAAAACAATTTGAGTTAAAAATTCATCATGAGTAATAGTAATAGAAAAAGACATTCTAATGAAGGAATTGGGCGTATTCTGAAAAACACACTAGCCCAGGCAGTAGACTCTACTGTTCATAGACCCAAGAAAGATTCCACTCAATGTCAAAGTGCACGCAAGAATGATAATGCTCCTTCTAGAAGTACAAGTAGGGATGATAAGACAGACGATCTCAATCCAGCTGCTCTCCAAGCATTACTGCACAATATTGGATCTCGTACAGATGGTGAAATGGACAGTCATTCTCATGTTACTGTGACTGTTGACTGTGAAAAAGAGAGTGGTCGGCAAATTGATTGTGGAAAAGAGACAGACCACGAAGGGACTGTGAATGAGCAAAAATTTGAATCTAGAAGAGGTTATCATAACGGTAATGGTAAGCAAATTAAGGAAAAGGAACTCCGGAGTAGGACTGATTTTAGAAACGAAGTGGCTCATCATAATGCCTCTCGAAAAGAAAGTCAAAATGGAAGTATTCCCAGGCAGAATTATGAAATAGAGACTGTTCGTACAGGAACAAGTGATAACAGTGTGATGAAGAATAGTGTTATAATTAGAAGCGACGTAATGAGTAATGAGAGGATTGTAGAAGACAATAGGTCTGAGAGATTCAGAACTAGGAAAAGTGAAGGTGGGTTGAAGAGGGACATTCATCATTTTGGAAACAGATTACGATCTGGGGGGAAAAGTGGTGATGAATCAGGAAAAAAAGCGTTGATGGATGTTGTGATTGATTCGAAAAGGATAGAGGATGAGAAAGATGTATTGGAGGAAGAAATGGATGCTTATGATCGGTGGAAAATGAAAAGATGTACACCTTCGGAAAGACAGACTTCATCGAATGGTGACAATAACAGAGCTTCCGAAAAAAACGAATCATCAAACGATATCAGATCGTCTGACAGAAACACTTCATCAAATGCTAACAGATCTTCTGAAAGGAACACTTCATCAAACACTAACAGAACTTCCGAAAGGAACACTTCATCAAATGCTAACAGATCTTCTGAAAGGAACGCTTCATCAAACGCTAACAGAGCTTCCGAAAGGAACACTTCATCAAATGCCAACAGATCTTCCGAAAGAAACTTTTCATCAAATGCTAACAGAGTGAGAATAAAGTGTGACAAATCAAAAGTAAATATTCCTGAACGTCCGAAGGACATGAATATTTCCTTTGATGATTTAGAACCAGAGCGTAACATATCTAACAACAGGGCAAGTAAAGAAATCTCACACAGCGAAAAAGGAACCATAATCCAAACTCAGAATTTTTATCCCTCCAATGTCTCACTGGAGCAAAATACTGGGACAGGAAAACATGATGAAAAAAGGGAAACATCAGTTGACAATCACAATGATTCCTTCAAAAATGAACCTGAATACGTCAGTGATGGTGATGTCACTCATTCTGAATCTCGCATTCCATCGTCTAGTATGGACAAGATTCAGAATCTCTTTGAGTCGTACACTTCACCAGTCAGTGCTATAACTGACAGGGGCTCCACCAAAGGCATACTCAAAACCTCCAATAGGAAAGATTCCAGTTCTTCTAGTACTAAAACATCACATAGGAAGGAAGATTGTAATCAGATATCCAAGCATAACCATTCTGATTTACAAGATGACTTAATTTTAACTGAAAATGGAAGCCCTTCAGAAAGTTTATGTGAGGAGAATAGCAATAGACTGGATGAAGAGCAATGTCATAAAGGCACTAGGTCGGATATCAAAGATCATCAAAAAGATGTAGTAGACAAAAGTGACAATGAAGATATGACCCGCATGTTGGAAGATTTACATATCACTGAGGACAAAGAAAATGTTCAAAATTTCAGGGCCAATAATAACAAATTGACTGCTCATCATCAGGGATTTCATAGCGAGCACCTGCCTACCACCAACAGTTGTAAGACAAAATATTCTCTACCTTCCAAGTTACTCACTAAATCACCGACAAGTATACCGTCAGGTTTCAGCAGTGATTACGACGTCGGCATCATCTCTCAAAGTCAAAGTGAGACGGAAGATGATGGAGGAGAATCGCCTCATCCTTGTGCCGCAAACTTGTTTCCCTCTCCTCACCCTCAAGACGCTTCGTCTGATACTGACAAGAAGCCACCTATTCCACAACAATGGCACAGGCACTATGGGACTCAGTCTGGGCCACACTCAGGGCCCCAGTCTGGGCCACACTCCGGACCTCATTCTCATTGGTATCATCCGTCTTTCTACCAATATCCGTACTTACCCCACCAGCCATACATGACACAGTCTATGGGTCCCCATCATCAGGCATATCCTCACGCTCAACCTCTAGGGTTTGATCCATCCTCCTTCGTTAATCACATTCCCCGCTCACCACACAGCCACTTGACCACACTGACCATTCCTGCAGAGACATTCAGCGAGAAGGAATCTGTCAGCAGGGTTGCAGAATTCGTGAATACCAAGATGGGTGAATGGGACGCCTTCATGAACCACCGTCACGGCCACACTGTGCCGGTAGATGTTGTCATCAATGTCATGTTGTCAGGCACGAGGGACATGCCAGTACCAGAGGAAGCTGTTGCCAATGTGCCTCAGTCCAGTCCTTACCCTGCCAGTGGATGGGAATTACCCATGCACCAATCAAGTATGGGATACTATCATCACCTTTACTGGCAACAACACCACGGCCAGATGTCCCAACACCCTTACGATCCCTATGCAGTAGGAGTTGATGACGATCTGTACACTGATAAAGAGGCCGAAGCGGGAAAAAGTGAGTCTTTGGAACCTCTACTAGTATGTAATTGAAATTGTTACCAAATATGATATCTTGCACTTTGATCATATCAGTTCCTGTTGGCAAGTATTATCATACCTATACACTTCTGTGAAATGCTCTTTGCTTCTGTGTTGGAGGGATGCAAATTTTTTGTTCTTTTTCCCCTCATGTTTGCAAACACCTTTCAATAACCTTTTTTTTTATTAACTTTTATTTCTATTGTTGTTTTAAGTTTTGATTGCATATATAATAGTTTGGGAATATAATAGTTTGGTCAGTCTTAAGCGTAAAAAATGAGAACTATCAGTTTGTCATACAACTTGGGCAGACATGTCATATATTAATATGTGTGGATTGAATGTGCATCAAACAGACCCCTCCCCCCAACACACACACACACACACTTTGTGGCCTTTTTTTTTACTGGATGGATATATATTTAAACAATTTTCTTTCATTCGAATTTTGTTTTTCAAACACAAAGACTGCACACTCTTCAAGCATACTGCATGGATTCCTTTAAAAAATAATTATTTTTTAAAAATATATATAGAGATATATAATATATATATATGATATATCGTCACTTCTGATTTTTTCCTCCAAATTTATATATTTTTTAGAAGAGATTATATTTTCTTTCAGGCGTGTGGTGGTAGGTCTATTGGTATCCATTCCTCAACTTATAATTTGTCTAAATCTCTTTGGGCAGAATGTATGTTTCTTTTCAGATGTATTTCAGTATTTTTGCCACTCTTTTAATGAGCACAATTTTGTAATACAGTACAGAAGTGTAATAAGAATCTGTTAGATTGATTACAATGTAAATAAAATTAATTTCTATGGCAAAAATCACTTTCTCGTTTCTCTTGTGTAATGCTGTTGAGCTGATTTGGATTAAAGCTTAATTATTTGATATTATTTGCTGCTGGGAAATAAAATTTACGCTGAAGTCATTTATTATAGGGCGCTAACCAGAACCATGTGGTACTTTAAATATTTGTCTGTAACTTGTAAACAAAGTGAATTTCAGGGCATAATATTTTGTTCTGGGTGATACCTGTGAGAAACTAGAAAGGTGGAAGGAAAATGGTACAGCTTCGAATAGAAAAAGAATCTAATAGAAGGTTCAAGTAACATTCTTGTGGGTGTTAAATGTTGAACATTATTGCACACAAAAATATAGAAGTGGTCGTTTTGAATCAGTGGTCATCCAGCTGTGAGACTGGTGGTAGAAACTGAAAGGTAGAGTGGACGCATCCTACTTCACGTTAAGTTTGATTATATCGGAAATATATATTGTATTAAAGCTGTACTGTTTTACACCCTCCTTTGCCACTCATAAGGTTTTCAACCGTCATTTCCTTATTTTGAGATTATAGTTGTTGTTATTTGTGTCCTCAGGTGCTAAGGAGAGTCTTCGAACACGGGCCCCACACAGTTATCACCCATCGGAATATCACCAGGACAGAGGTGATTTGGACAGAGAGGCTGAAGGCGACGTCATGAAACGAAGATTCTCATCACCTGACAGAGATAGCGATAGCGAAGTCACAGAAAGAGAAAAGGCTTGTGACAGAGAGAACAAGAAAACTAAAAAGGATTATGGTGCCACTGAGTACGAACACCTTCCTTCGGGTGAAAATAAAAATGGAGATGAAAGGGAGAGAAAACCAAAACCTGTTTCCTCCAGCAGGTCGAACCATACAACAAACGTTAACTCTGTCAGTAATTTTCTGAATCCGAATGATTTGAAAAATGATTGGAGAACTCCACCAAAGGGTTTGTCTTCTGCCATAACGAGGCCGTCTAAATATGGCCATGAGGCCAATCAGAGATACCCCAAGGAAAGGGAAAGGGAAAGAGACAGATCTCCGCAGACGAAAAGCTCATCGCATGGTTATTTGTACAGGAAGAATCAGCAAGCATATATTGCAAACATCGAACAAGATGACAGTATCGACAGTAGATCTTCCGCACAGCCAGACGTCAGTGTGGATTCTTCACTCAACAAGTCTTTTGAGGATGAAAAGTCTCTCTGTGTGACAGACAGAAAAGGCCGTTTGAAAGAGTTGAACGTGGACCAGTCTTCAGCGGGAGATGGCGTCAGAGGACACATTTCAAGAAAGTGGTCCGATGAATGTTCTGAACCCAGGAGTGAGAAGAATTCACCCTTGGTTCCGTCATCATCGGAGCAGTTTGCTGCATCACCTGACAGTGGCTCCTCTTTCCACGGTATGATATAGTGGCCTTTGAATAAATGAAAGTTTTCTTGATTACCTCCACTTTTTCAGCTTTAGTAGTAGTAGCAGCAGCAAATTTTTTATGTCTAAATGGCGTTATGTAATGTTTTTATCTTTTGGTCTTGATGAATATGTCAGTTTTCTTTATAATATAAAACTTATTTGTTTATGTTATATTTGAAACAGTGTTTTTTAAAGGTAGATTTACTTAGCTATGGTCTTAGACTAAGTCATGCTCTTTTTGAATGCTACAACTGCAAAGTTAATTGTTCAATTTTGAAAAAGCATTGGTGGTGAGGGAGGCGAGGGGGTACCGTGTGTGCTTCTGGTTATTATACATTTATTATTTCCAATCTCTTACATTTTATTACTGTGCTCTATCTACATCTATCAACCTGTTCCAAGTATCAAATGCTGAAATGTCTTGTTTTACAAATTAATTTTCATTTATTTTTTACTTCCACTTACAAATATTTTTCACAGACAATTTTGGTTCCTATCGGAGGCGAAGATCAGATTCTGTAGTCAGCTATAGCTCAGAGGATCGCTCTCCATTGCCCAGAGACAGACGACTCTGCCAAACGCCAGGTTACAAAGGAGACAGGAGGTATCGAGAGGAAGATGGTGGCTGGAAGAGAGCTCTCTTGCATCGCAGCAAATCCTACAGCCACCAGTACATTGACACCCACTGCCACATTGACTTCATATACAATCGCACCATGACGCCTACAATACCATTCAGGCAGTATGTGGAGGAGCACGCCGACTCTTTCCCGGTCAATTACGAAGGATGCGTTGCCATTTTTTGCAACCCGAAAGTATTCAGTGAATACAGTAAGTGTATATATTATATCTTTTTTATAATAAGCTTGTGCAGACTACTTTATTAGTTAATTTTTACATTTGTAATCAAACAAAGTTGGTTTGTTTCTTCTGTCTTGATTGGATTTGATGCTTTGGGATTTCCGATTATTTGGTATCTTGTAACCTTTTCACTTTTATGCATTCTTTTAATAATGATGAATGTCATTTTTATATAACGCTTATTATATGCACGTTCACCACCATGCTTTACAGTAGTAGCACTTTTGTCCAGGGAATGCAATGGAACATTCAACTCTTTATACACCACCTGCTGCCTGATACAAAAATTGCTGTAATAATAACAACATCATGACATTGTGAAGCGCCAGCGTGCGCTGTAGGATGGAAGTTGAGCGCTATTTTATTATGTAGATTTTATATTTTTTCAATTGTTGATTATTTCTGTTA
Organism: Dirona pellucida; assembly: GCA_030265205.1. Taxonomy (NCBI): domain Eukaryota; kingdom Metazoa; phylum Mollusca; class Gastropoda; order Nudibranchia; family Dironidae; genus Dirona; species Dirona pellucida. Next base: position 8,284 of record JARDUL010140363.1, read on the forward strand.
TATTGTCATGTAACATTTCCTAAACTAACCATTTTCCATTTTTGTTATTAAACTCCTTCCCCAGCCCAAGCCTATGCCATCCTCAAACTGCTGGCCAAGGAAGACAAGGTATGGGTGGCTGTGGGATGCCACCCCAAGAATGCCACCGACTTCAGGAGCCACCACATTGTACGTCTCCGGCACATCCTACAAGACCACCCCAGGACCGTGGCTCTTGGCGAGATTGGCTTGGATTACTCTAAATCGTAAGACTTGTAGCATTATAAGTGTGTATTATTATTATTATCATTATTATTATTTATTATTATTATCATTATTATTATTATTATGATAAAACTGTAGAGTTGAATGTGAAGATATCATGTGTAAATGTGTGTCAAATATTTGTAAAAAATAAATAAGGAATGAAATAAGAATAAAATTGCCTTTACTTTGTCCAAGGGCACTTTGTCTTCAGGGTTTATTTCGAAACAAGACTGAAATAACCCAAGCAGCTTTAGCGATGCAGCGCCACAATATAGGCAAAGAGGCCATTTTTGGATTATTCTTGGCGAACATGACATATAAACCTGAATTTTAATTCTATGTATGCTTTTAATTTCCCTCTCTTTAATTAATTTGGAACTGATGTCTTGCTTCACCCAGATTCCATAACTCTGCAGACATACAGAAAGAGGTATTTATTCAACAGCTCAATCTGGCCTTGGATTTAAACCTCCCTCTGGTCATTCATTGCCGAGATGCTGACGCAGATTGTCTGGAAATTATGAAGAAGGTGGGTGGTAGACAACTTTGTCTCTTGGTATATATATATCTGACATATAGATTCATACCAAATTAGTAAATATATTTACTTTATGTATTATATTTATATACGATTTTATTTAAATATAATGTATGTTATATGATTTGATATTCATATTATGCTGAACTAGTTTTTTTTTCACTGTATCAGGTTATATGTATAAAAGGTTCAACATGGAAAAAAGTCTTTTACACTTTTCATGTAGCCTATCCCTTTTTGTAAATATTATGAAAGATTTATTGATTTGAATTGAATTACTTTACTCATCAGTGTCTGCTCTAGACAAGACACTCAATATCAAATCTTTTAGCATTCAACGATTACCCTATCTTCTCTTCAAACCCCAAAACATCATTTAAAATGGAAAAGAACTGTCATGAAAACTCCCTTTAAGTTCAGGACCTCCCCCCCCACAGCAATGACACCACCACTCACTCCATTAGAAGTAGGAATGGTCCCCAAAATGATTCTTATTATTTTTCTCCTAAGTCAAAAATGAAAACGAAGTCTAGGTACCGTATGAGCCTTGATACCCACAGAGGTGGTGCTTATTCCAGTTTTCATCGTCTGAACCGGACAAGGTGACACCCCTCTGGATAAGACGTTGCAGGTCTGTTTTTGCAGATTACTACACCAGGATAACCTGGTAATCATTTTTACACTTGGGACGTATGAGGCAGTTGAAGTGAAGTTTCTTGCCCAAGAAAAACGACGAGGTGACTGGGGTAGGATTTGAACCCACAACCTTCGTCATGAGAATTCACTACTTGACCATCGTGACCACAAGTAAAAAATGAGCAGTTAGTAAAGTAACGTCCTTAAGGCCCATAGAGCTGATGCTTATCCTGGTTTCTGTGGCGTGAAGCGGACAGAGTGACACTGTGTCACCCTTCTGGATCAGAGATTTGCCTATTTCACCGTTCATACTTTTCCTTCATTTTCTCTTTCATCTCTGTCTGTTTTGTAGTCTTTAATTAGTAGCAATGCTGCGCATCTGTAGAAGCGTCCAGTCAAGAAATGATACTTGTCATCAAATTTCTGAATGGTCCTGGCTGGGGTTGTCGTCTCTGCAGGTTGCTTCCCTGGTTGTGTATGATATAATATATATTGCATTTCTATTGTATTATTTTACAGACTATTCCGGCCAAACACAAGATCCACCTGCACTGTTTCACCCGTCACATCAACATAGCCAGGCAGTGGATGGAACACTTCCCCAACCTGTTTGTTGGGTTCACTCCCTTGATCACATACCTCTCGGCCAAGGAGGCCACCCAGGCGGCAGAGTTAATTCCCTTGGACAGACTGCTGCTGGAGACAGATGCACCGTATTTCGTGCCCACCGGAGTTCCTACTGTGAGTTAACGACTGAATTTTTCCCTTCGTTGTCTTTATAGTACAAGTTTTAAAAACCTAAGTCCTCAAGAGCCTCTTGAGGCCAATAGAGCTTGTGCTTATCCCGGTTTCAGTAAAATGAAGCTGTCAGATTGACAATATGTTACCGTTCTAGATAGGATGCTGGTCTATCGCACATTACTTCTCCAGTTGTAAGTTGGTACCCATTTCTACTCCTGACTCGAGATAGGCAATTCAACTAATTGTTCTTCAATCTGCAAGTTGTTTCTTT
>JARDUL010140474.1:0-10714 GCA_030265205.1 Dirona pellucida
ATACATATTTATATGTGTGTATATATATATTGTTATTATATACCTTCACCCTTTGAAATCGTCATCAATGTTTGGTTTTTTTAAGTTTTGTAATTCATTTTGATTTGGCGAAAATCTGAATCCACAAAATTGGTAATTTTAAAGTTTTGGCCGTTGAGAAATCTCTGAGATGAGCACTTTTCGGATTTTTGTTTTTCTCATATCTCTTCTTAAGAAATTCATTGGTTATATCTCAAATGGATTACGCTGCACTTTCTTGCCTTCTATTTAGCATTGTTTGGCAAATATCTTACACTTTAGAAAAGTAAAGTGCATGGTAAGCTTATGTTTGAAATTTTGTCTTCATTTGCATGTCTAGGTTCAGAGGAGCTCACGTGGAAATGTAAGATAAAAACTCATCAAGCTGTTATGGTCACTTTTTTTGTCATTGTTGCTCATTTGCATTGTGTTCTGGATTTTTTGGAATGAACCACATTGCATTTGGGTATTTTTAGCACTGATATTTTATTGGCATGCCAGGTGTCTGTTTACATCATCATCATAACTTCTTTAAGTCTTGGAATTTTATTTTCTTGTTTGCAATGAACATCTCTTTTCGTTTCCTGTCACATTTTGATTTTCATCCTTTAGAACCTATAATTTCACCTTTTTTTAAAAATGTTCCAAATGGACTTTGCTTGCTATTTCTTTATCATTTGAACACATGTGTCAAATTGTGTCATGAAATGATGCTGCTTGTGTTGCCATTTGTATCCCCCTCTTTATCCTACCAACAACAACAAAAACACATGGTCATTAACATAAAAAATGCATTCTGATTTTAATGATTGAATTTGGATCCAGAGCTTCACATTCTAAACGTCATTGTGCTTTTATTTATGGTGTTATATTTTTTATTGGGTTTTATTTGTTTTTCTGTCTTAGTCCCAAATGAGCATGTGTCATGTCATCATCATTGGGTTTGATATCTCCCTCTTGGATATGACCTTTAACCCAGACTGTTCTCTGCTTTACATGCCTTCAATTTGTGCTAATGCAAGTTATGACGGTGATGATCTGTTGCAAAATTAACTACACGTCAACTAGTATTTCGGGGCTGTTCAAAATATTGAATATTGATGCTGTTTGTTTTTAATGTAAAGGGTCATACAGCACTGTGGCTGGCAAAAATAAACTTAATTAATAGACTAATGGACCTATTCTCTTTGGGGAGACAAATGTTTAATTTCCATTGCTCTGGTGCGATTCAGTGCAAGATCCACAAAATGATTTTGTCTGTCCAGAATCATCAATGAATTAAACATTGAAAAAAAATTTATATTGTTCGTTCACAGAATCTAATGATAGAGCAATTTCATTTTGTCATTTTTTTTGGGGGGGGGGGGGTCAGAGCAGTTCGATTGTAGCATAAAGTAGCATGCCTTTCTGGTGATGAAAAAGAAGGTTAATGGATGATGGAATCGCTTGTATTATTGCTTCAGCATGGATTTACTAAACGGAATCGGCATCTAACATGTGGAAATGGCATAATTTAACATTTTTACTTAATATATTACAATTTCAATTAGTTATTCTCATTCTGCTTTTCGTATCAGCTGTATAATTTAAATCTGAAATTTGTTGAAAATATTTTGTTTTCCTTACTCCCAGACAACATAATTGTTTTGAATACTTCACACCGATTTGATGGGGAATTTTTTTCTGGGTTATCAAATTTCCTTTTAGATCTGCCATGTATGGCCTATTGGTTTTCATATAATATATGTGTGTGTGAACTTTGCAGATGCCAGAGAATGAGTCGTTAGCAACCTATGTTGTCTGACTTTGAAGAAGAATTGTATTCCTACAATGGAAATATTCATTTGGATGAGAATAATGTAATGTGACTTCATACATTGACAGCAAACGGGTTTTGAATGATGTCTGTCTATTTGCGGATGATGTTGTTATGGTTAAGGATGCAATGTAATTTACCAAAGCACATCTTCCAGAGTCTGAGATTACACATGCAGAGGATTTTGATGACAACATTGTGTTAGCCATATTTTCAAAAATGACCTTACGCCTGTGACATTGTTTTGTAAAGTCAGTGATAGTTGCTATCAACTTGTATGTGTAGTACACATTTGAAAAGCATCTGCTTTTTCTGGCAGACCATGTAGTTCATTATATTGCTATTGGGTCTCTCCAAACAGCATGGTTTATTCATTTAAACAGGCTGTACTAATGGGTTTTCCCTTTGCTTTGGTTTATATTTTTTCACTCTTTTCTTATATTTATTTTAAAGGTTATACCGCAACACAAAGTGGCTTATCTTCCTAACAGTGGTGGTTTTTTTCTTTCACAGTGTGATGGGTTTGTTGCAGCGAGCGCTATTTCACACGAGTTGTGACTTAATGTTTGTATTTTTTTCCTGTTGTTTGTTGTAGGTTGTCAGTTCCACCAATGGAGAGCTGGCCCCTGAGGATCCAGGAGGACAGTCCAACGCACCCATCACCACACAGCCAGAGGTGGAGATCAACGACGAAACAAAGTATGGCCTGAGGACTTTTTTCTTCTTTTTTTACTTTTATTCATTGTTTTATTTTGACAATCTCATATTTGTTTTTGGTTTCTTTTCTTTGTTTTTTTTCATATCATTTTTCTCTTCGTGCCTTTGTTTTTATATTGACTTTCATGAAATTGCCATATTTTTGTGAAAATGACGTGGTTTTCATTGAAAATTACCAGGTTTTGACGCTCCAGTGACTATAACATCCAAACATGTTCATGGAAGTTCTGAATTCCAAAGTAGTAATGAACACAACTAAAAAAAGAAACTTTGACTGTGGAAACGTCTATTACTCATGTGGGCTCATATCACCAGTTTCAGTTTATGGTTGCTAGAACCTGATTTTCTGCCACTAATTGAAATTGCTATAATGTTTTTGATTTTAATGCATTGAAAATGAATGTGTATATATTTGCATTATGCATGGCTAGTGAATTTGATGGCAGTCTATTTTAGTTGCTGTACATGAAGCCTATGCCTTTCCATGGACGTCATCTTCTGTCTTCTTGCAGGTGCTGTTTCTTTCGCCGTCGCAAGAAGAAGAAGGGACGTCGCAGTTAAGGCAAGGTTTGATGTGCATTGGGGGGGGGGGGGGGGTCTGTTATTAAGGGTTAATAGAAGAACTGAGAGTGGGTGGGGGTGGGGTCTGTTTTGGTCAGCAGTGGAATTCACTTAGATTGAAAACCCCAAAAGAGGTTCTATTTTCATAAATAAGACATTAAGATAAAGTAGGAATTTACTGCTCTAAATGGTATCAAAGTTGAACACAAAATTTCATCCATTTTGGTACTTCCCAGAAAATGAGGTCAACTTGTTGAGCAAAAAATAAGTCAATATTGTGTCCTATGTATTTAGCAGAACTAGGAATATAAAACGTAGTGTGCAAATAATGCCTCAATCTTAAGGGATAACAACAAAATGTAATGAAAGCCAACCAAAATACTTTTATGTCTTTATTGTATGTTAAGACAAAAATAGTTAAGTGTGTGGTAGTTTAAGTTATCTCCCATAATGCTGTTGATGTGTTTTTTTGGGGGGTCTCTTTTTTTATTGTTACAGGTTTTTTTCCAACTCGTATTTTGAAGTAGTTTAAGTATAATCTTTCGTAAATGAAGAGAAAAAAACGTTTTTTTAATGCATTGTACAAATGAATGACTTTAAAACGTTTCCTTGATGTTCTGTCTCCAGATGCTGCGGTTGCTTCCACTGGAAAAGCTCATCAAGAGCACGGACAAAGTCAAAGCGACAGAAATGACAGAATGCGCCGCCAAATCACCACAGAGATGCCGAGCCACTAAAACGCCCCCAAGAAGTCGACGACACCGTTTTCCCAGATGTTTCGCATGCTGGCCCGTCTGCTCCCTTCCACAATTACGACGACCACCACGACCGTTTAGACCCCAACCAGCCCATTCTGACGGCCACTCGTAGTTCCGGTACTCTGTTTGGTCAACTGAACCAAACGTTCCTCTGATACATTGTGATACTACTTGTTTGCTGTTGAAAATTAAATCGTCAAGAATTTTATGACCTTTTTGGATACTGGTGATTACGGTGGGGGGGTGGATGGGTGGTTGGCATCTCTTGGGATTTACTTTATCAAACTTTGAATATTTTTAGAATCTTTTCTCCCTTTTTTCTCTCCTCCTAACTTACACAAGATAACACTGTCTCCCTGCTGTTTTGTTTTTTTCAGTTTTCCTACTTAATGAGATTTGAATTTTGTTATATTTAGGGAGAGAAAAGTGTCCAAATTAGAGTTCTTACTGATTCATGAGACAGGGTATTATTAGTTAAAGCAAGACAAATAAGAATGTATTTTTTTTTTGATAACTTACCCGTTTTACATAACTGCTTCTCACATTTCATTCAGTGCTGCCAACAACCGTAGACAAAAATAATCCAACTTAATGACGTATGTCTCCATCTTCCTTTGTCTGCTACTGCGGTATCATTTGCATTTTCTGCCTTTTTGGACTTCAATTGTTTGGGCACCGTTTTTGGCCTCGAGTTTCAATGGGTAGCCAGATTGTGTCATCTGTCAAAAGCAGGCTTTGAGAGAATGGCCGCAGTGCAATGAGGTTAGCCCACTCGTTAACTAATGCTGGGATGGGCTGTAGCCCGATGAAAGGACCAAATTGAACCATTGATTGGCATCACAAATCGCCTAACTATTCTCTGGAAGAATATACATCTTAAAATCATATTGATATGTTCATTTCTTAAATTCAGCATTTTTGCTTGATCTCGGGTAACATAATTTTTTTCACAATTTCTTTTGTCTGACAGGGTTGGCAGCATTGTTTTGTTTTTTGGGGTTTTTTTTTAATCTCAGGATTTTCAGATAAAAATTCTTGTTTGATAGAAGTAGGTCTCATTTTCTAGTATAGGTCATTATTATTATTCTGTTGGGAAAGGGCTTATCAGTATTTTACAGTAGAGGTTTTCATTTCTTCTTCCTTCACTGAATTCAAACAGTTCACTTGTTATTGCACACCTATTCAACAGGGAGTAAATTCTTCATTCCAAAAGATTTAACTAATTATTATAAACTGCTAGCTATTGAAATTATGACTTTCCTACTTCACTATTTTAGACAATTATTTTCTAACAACATGAATGTGATGTAGGAATGAATGGTTCCTTATCGTGTAAATCATGTGGGGAAAAAATGTCAGCAGTAATCAAGACTTCATATTATTATTATTATAATACAATGATGGACTTAAGGTAATCTGTTGTTTTCTTGTTGCTGGTGGTAAGTGGTAGCCATTTTAGTCCACACCCATCGTGTATGCAATGGATTAGAGTGATCATTCCCGTTGTGATCAGCTCATTACAATCTCAGATACTGGGTCAGGCTTTTTTTTTTGATGACAGATCTCTATTATGACTTCTTGATATTCTTCTATGTGATAATAATGATAAATATTGCTACTTTTAGCTCTTACTCTGTGGTGGTTTGGCGGCCTACTGTTTTAAACTTGCTTGTATAAAACTTTGTTTTTCATGAAGCTTAACTTTTTTTTTATTGTTGCAAATTTTTTTAATTTTTTTCTCTCAACGCTTGTACGTTTTCTATTACAGCTAAATGTCTCACAGATTTAAATATCTTACAGATATTACAAGCTGGTATAATTGATGTACTTTTATTTCAAACAGGCAATGCTAAATTAAAATTTGTTTTCAATTGTATTTCTCCAGGCATGCAAAAAGATTGTTGCAAGTCTTTTGATCTTACATGCAATATTGCATTTTCTTTTCCCCCCTTTTGTCACCGAAAATCAGATAACATCATTTACTTCTGTATGATATATACCTGCCCCATTTTAGATAAGTGATGAATTTAACATTGAAATTTAGAATTGGTTTTCAGAAAGTAGAAAATTTTGATATTAGTCCAATTGTTCTCATCGCCACATTTATTCCATGAATCCCCATGAAACCCATTCATGAAATGTTTACACACAAAAGAGGATTGTGTGTGCACTATTTAAGCTAACTTGTGATCTTTAGTGTCTTGAAGGCAGGATGCGCTGTCTTCATTCTGGTAGTGCTGTCTTCATTCTGGTAGTCAGTGCTTTCACGTGTAAATGATTCAAATCTTTATCTCTGATCAGACAGATGCTTTCTTCTCGGTTTGGAAGGAGTTTGGGAAGACTTGTTTGTGGGAGATGACGACAGTTTGATAGTTTGGATTGCGTTGATGATATTGATTGGTTTTGCCTGAAAAAAGTTTTTTCAATTGTTTTCTTGAGAGCTTTAGTGATTTCAAGGTCAATGGTCAATCCAACCGTTGGGTTGGAAGTTTTCATGGCAGATGAGTTGTACAACATGGATGGATCTCTGACAGAAAGGTATCAGCATTATGGATTCAAATAAAGCAGGCATATGGTTTAGTTAATAATGCAAAGTGTGGCACAAATTACATGGATATCCAATACAATAGTGGTCTCCCCGAAGCAGCCTCCTCAATATTTGAACGGGAGAAAATTTCAATATGCACTTTTAGCCCTATGAGGGTGGAGGGTGATATCATTTATGTCAGTTACATCCTCATTTAGTTTGCAATTATATCCACATTTCTATGGGTGAGGCACATTAGACTGATTTTCAAATACAGAAAAAAAAAGTTTGATTATTTATTGTGAAATGAGGCTTTCGTCCGATTAGAAAGTTGTGAGTTTAGATGTTTAAAACCCTTGGGTCAAGATAAATGAATTGAATAAGTGCAGGTATGTTTCCTCCTTGAGTGGACACAGACAAACCAATGTTATCGTTGTACCATCAGCATGCTGCGTTACAAATTACAATTGTTTTCACCCCGTACATTCTGGCTAAGGAAGGAATTATCGTTTCTGGCCTCTGGCTGACCAATGAGACGGATGTGATGTTGTTGTTTAGTGTTCTACTTATTCAATTGAAGAATGAATTCTCTAAAGAAATGAAGAATAGTTGAGATGTCTGGTGATGTTCAATGTGTGTGGCTGGATTGTAGTAAATTAACTCCTTTTTTGTGGGGGAGGGGGATGTGGGGCTAGAAATTGACATTGTCCTCATTTTTAAACAGTTTGTGAATTTTTGAAGTTCCGGACAATAGCATTAGTTTGGTGGTGTTGATTAGAATACAACTAGTTGTAATAGTAGTGGTGGCAGTAATAGCAGTAATATTGTTGGTGGTGGTTGTTGTAGTCGGTGTAACAGTAGTTGTAGTAGTTGTCATGGAAAAGGATGGCAATGCCCATCGTCTTTTCAGCAGGAGACGTGATAAGTTTTTGGAGAACGGATATCGGATTGCTGAATGTTCTAAATTGAAGGAGGCATCTCTTGACAGTCTTTTTACTTAGATGCTAATGGTCACAAGACGATGGAGTTACCAGAAATTAATTTTGTCATTTGTGTATGTATGTCTGATGAAAAAATATAAAATTTCGCCTTTAAAAGCCTACTGTTTTCCAAATCAACTTGCTTTTGGTGTTAAAAATTCCAGAGGTTTTTAGAGGTGTTATTTCTTAGGTGGACATAACTGAATTTTGAATGTCATACGAACAGAGCAACACTCATTCACACTCAGCAGGCATGAGATATTGTTCAGCTAATCCGTGAAATAATATACTGCAAAGATGGTGAAGGATTTGGACAATGTTTTTTGTTTGAGGGGTCCATAATTTCGACATTAACATTTTCGACGAATGTGTATTGCGCTGAAATCACTTGTGTGCATGAGGCTTTTTCATAAGGGAAAATGAGATTTTCAGTCACAAATTCAATTTTCTTTTCTTAATTCGCTCACAGTCTATGTTTGACATAGCCCAGGACTTAATCATTCAGTGGACAAATTGATATTATTATATCATTGTTATTATTAATATTACTATTAAAACTATGATTTAATTTATTTTTTTTAAAACGATATATATATATATATTTAGTTAATGAAACGTTGATCGTTTAGATTTGTATGGAAATTTGGCGGCACTTACGTGCCTAGCCCTGCCCATGACATACAAACTGTCACAACCTGACAGAATGATGATATCTGTGCAAATACATGGACACTTGACTTGATTCATCCATTCACTCTATTATGATTTCCCTCCTCCTCCGCTCTTCCCCCCCTCCCCCCCCCCCCCCTCTATTTTATACCAGATACCTCCTGTTTTAAACCCTTTCTGTTCTGTCTTACCCCCCTGGAGTTACTTACTCCTATTCCTCCTCCTCATCTTTACTTTGTCAGTGCAGATGGCATTTACTTGAGCATATGTTATACCCAAACCTTGTGTTTCTATTTTATAACCTTTTTTTTAATTATCTGATTAAGTAGTTGGTTACTGGCGAGTCTAAAATGTAAACGGATTAATAAGTGGTCATGCATCATGTTTGTCGGGTTTTGTATTTTGTTTGTTTTTGATTTGGTTGGAGTTTTATTGGGGGTTTTTTTTGTGTGAGTGCATGTTTGGTTGGTTTTTTTTATAGTTTTGAAATGTAGATGTTATGAGAGTGAGCAGTGGTGTTTGTTTGGTTCCCGTTCTGTTTTACTAATTTGATTAACATAATGAAATATAATGTAAATGGGACTTTATTTTTATATGAGGGATGCTTGATTTGAAAACAAACAAAAAAATATGCTGTGACTGTTGTTAATCTGCCACCCTTGTTTTAATGATTGATTGATTGTTTGATTGATTGACCTGTGCAAGTAATGCCTCTGTCTTTGTATTTTAGCATCATGTAAATTAATCATTATGTACATATTAAGCTTGGAGGTGATGATTTGTAATGTATGACCCCTTGTACAGTGATCAGGAAATGAGGTACAATAGTTTGACCCCCTTTTTTTTTTTCTTTTTTTTTTTTTTTCAAAGATGTTGTCCATGTTACATCACTGTACATTTTTTACATAAATCATGTAATGTAATTATTTTACCTTTTGTCTTAAATGGAATGAATAAATGACTGATCTACAGAGTGACTAGTGTTGATTCATTGTCTTCAGCTTAAAAAGAATTAGTTATTATTCCCATTCAAAGTCCTTTTCAACTCCCGAGGGAGCATACAGTTCAGTAGAAGCTGATGGGTGCATCAGCACTAACATTTTGACAATGCTGTTCATTGCCGAGTACTCATTCACATCCAAGTGAAATTAGGAAAATGTGTGAAAAGAGTCATCAAGAACTCCACATCAGGCTTGAGGGATGTCAGGAAGATTATCCATCATCTCATACCTCTAACTGGTTTGGTGTTCACCATGTTTTCGCGACAGTGACACTGAAATTGTTATATTGTAGCTTATGTTGAATTATTATTCTGTGGATGAAAACTGGCATGGCATGGGGACGTCGTGTTCATCTTTGTATCATCACATTGAATCACAACATTGCTAAGAACATAAAAGTAGTGATGATGAGGATAATAATAATATTTGACACCTAGCCATGCATATATCATATAGTGCTTCACCTTGTAGTCAACACGCCTAGCACTTTGGACATAGTCACAATAAGGAAAGGGGGCTAGGGTTAGGTATGTTTTTTATTTTTTTTAAATGTTTCCACGGCATCAATCACAGACTGGTGGTCCTTTCAAATCCAAAACGTTCCGGGTAAAGCCGTCGAGTTCGTATTAGAAAGGGAGCACCATTTTACCTATCCACACCATGTAATTCTTCACGTGTTATTAAAAACGGCGGTGTCTGACCCTCGGTCTCCGTCGGTGTTGGGCGTGTCTTAACACCCCCCCCCCCCTCCCTTTCTTACTCTGTACGATTCTAGAGCTGCCATGGGTTATTTTATGTGTCTGGAGCAGACACGGGGCATCCTGTTTACACCCCCCCCCCCCCCCCCATAAATACCATTGAGCCAGGCGACGCTTATTTTCATTATCTGGACAAGTTTCTTCCACAACCTCCAGGGAAGCATACAGTACAGAACATTACGAGCAGCCCAGTAGGCGCATCAGTTCGAATATTAATATTTGACAATCATGTCTGGTTACCTGTACTGTAACTGTAACCTCCGGTAAAGCCCTCCTACAACGAATGGACAGTGTAACTGGTTCTTCATGAATCGTTATCCGTCAAAGTGCATCACATGCATCCTTTGGCATGAGCCGATTTGTCTCCATGTACAGTAGTCATCGCCTAAGTGCACGGTCGTCGGGAGACGAAAAAAACGGGCTCTTAGGCGAACCGAGGCGCATCAGTTCGAATATTAATATTTGACAATCATGTCTGGTTACCTGTACTGTAACTGTAACCTCCGGTAAAGCCCTCCTACAACGAATGGACAGTGTAACTGGTTCTTCATGAATCGTTATCCGTCAAAGTGCATCACATGCATCCTTTGGCATGAGCCGATTTGTCTCCATGTACAGTAGTCATCGCCTAAGTGCACGGTCGTCGGGAGACGAAAAAAACGGGCTCTTAGGCGAACCGTGCACTTAGGCGAAGAGGAAAATGGCGGCCAGGGTGGACGGGGTTGTGACATAATTATGATCACATATAAAGAGAATATGACAGGATCGGTCGACTCATCAATAACTCCGCCTTTTAACCAATTGAATTTAACCAGTATCAAGTCATCGTCTTTAATTAATTCCACCCATGCAATGGGCAGTATCATTCTAATGTTTCACTGACCAAAAACTCCGCCACAAACCAAAATG
>JARDUL010140696.1:0-10706 GCA_030265205.1 Dirona pellucida
GAGAGAGAGAGAGAGAGAGAGAGAGAGAGAGAGAGAGAGAGAGAGAGAGAGAGAGAGAGAGAGAGAGACAGAGATCGAGATCTGGGATGTATGAGACATGTAGACTAGACGGATATATAATATGGTGGATACTCACCGTTATAATTATAATGAAGGTCGACATTTTAAGTATATGGTTGGATTTAGATAGATTTATAACATGTAGATGGATAGGTGGATATGTATGTAGATACGTAAATATATAAAGGAGAGTAAAAGAAACACAAGAGGAGAATACCAATTTTAGGTACCTACAAAAAGAACTGCTACGCTACCCGTGCCTAGTTAGGTATTAATGTTCAGAATAATAAGATCCAGCTTGGTTGACAGTTTAATCTTGTTTTTACAAGACGCCGTCATATCTTTATTAAAAGTAATAAGTGGACCCACACACATCTCACAATAATTCATGTTGAGTTTCGGCACCAGATGGATGAGTCTATGGACATTTATATTTATATGGTTGATTCTTTTCCTATGAAACTGTATAGTATGTTGCAATAATAATAATAATAATATTATGGCCAGGAAAAGTAGAAAATAAGAGAAAAGAAATGTGGTGCAAAAGTCATGTTGCAAATTCTTCATCACAGTATGATTTTGGAGTAATAACACAGACAACTCCTCCCACCTCATTTTCAGATACTAAACGCCCACCCAACAACTCTAGACGGATTTAAAATTAAAACACATTAATAATACTTCAGCACCACCATTAACCACATTATCAAGACGCATTTTCTTACCACTTTTTTTTGTCGAATATGTCTAGTCTGTACTCTCCTAGTGGAAATATGTCTCAATTATTGTATCGTTGTGCTTTTGCGCACCACTCATCACTTTCCTTTTATTTTTATCCTTCCTCAAAACTCAAAGATGCTACATCCATACGTATCTAGCGAATTAGAATGTAGTAGAATAAGACTATTTTCCTAGGGGTGTTTTTATCATGGACGTCATTTTATCCTCACAAACTAGCTAACCTACCAAAACTACATCAGATACAGCTGACCCTGGGTAGGCCGATTTCGTTGAGGCAGTGGAAAAGGTCGATGTAGACGAAAATACACGCAAAAACACAAATAAAAACAACAAAACATTGGCAACTGCACTAAGTCTATTTCACTATGTCAGTGATGTCAGCATGTTGGTTGTTTATCTTTAGGGGTATGTTTTTGTGTTTTTTCTCCAGGTAACGATGGTGATAATTCAAAGAAATTGAATCCCGCCATGATTGACTTTTGTAGAGGCCACAGTACTTGACTGGTCTTATTCATTTACATGATCTAAAAATGTAATACATCGAAATCAATAAATTAAAGGTTTTTTGTTTTTTTAAATATACTATATGCTAGTTACTTCCAGCAGAAAGGTTATACTACCTGATTTCTAGGTTGAGAGAAAAAAGATTTAATTGATTCTATCAGCACTACTATAATCCCAAAAGGGCTGAACACAAAGCTTTTTCCTAAGTCTATAAAAAGTAACACATAGTTTTATTTAGAATGTATGGACAATAATGATATGGTCATAAACTAATTCATCTAATATCATGATCTTCTTGTACTCTTTACCTGGTCTAAAGGTGAATGTTTGTGGCTGAATGTGTTTGTAACCAAATGACCAATTGCCTTCATGAACAGTAAACATGAATTATTATTATTATCATTATATCATTATTATCATCATCATTATTATTCTGGGGAAGTAATCTGCGATAGACTATTAATAAATCCACGTTAATACTAATACTTTTAGAGCTTTTCTACAATTTCCTTACTCTAGTTGGCTCTCAAATGTCACATTATTGCGGCTCAATGTTTTTCACATAATGCGTCATTGCATCTTGTTTATTCTTGAGCGTTTTCTATTCCTTCCATTTTATATTCACAACATAGTGCTTTTCCAGTCCTCAAGGGCTTGTTTTTTTCAAACCAAGGTTCACTATCATATGGAGCATGACATACATCACAAACAATAAATAGAAGCAAATAAATAAATAAATAACAAACTCTCCTTGTCAATGCAAAAAAAAAATTATGAAGGGTTTTTATTTACTTTTCAGGTAGTATTTGTCTATAACAACAATAAATAAACTAACATAAATGCATATATACCTTACCAGGAATAAAAGACAGCAACAGCTAAACTGATACACAAGAACACATTTATGAGGGAAGGAGTAAAAAGGAAAAAGAGAGTGGCAAAGAAGAAGGTGTGGGTGTATAAGAGAAAACAAAAGGGGTAAATATTCACCTATAGCATAGAGTTGCAACATACAGATTTAATGTTAAAGTACCTCTTTTCACACAGGTACCACTTAGATGATGAATGATATACCCAAAGGTCACGCATCACTTATACATTCCAAAAGAATCAATACATTTTTTACAAGCTTCTTCCCTAAATTGTTTCAATTTGGAAAATTTTAACCACCCTCCTTAACTCTTGTTACATGCATTTTATTTCCATACAGTAATAGCTACCTGAATGAAGTTGAGGTTTAAGAGTCACAGGACATGCAAAATACATTATGGTTACTTGTGATGCATATTTGACAAACTTTTCTGTAAATTTACACATTGGCTTCTGGTTGTTAAAAAAGTTCTAAACGATTCAATTTCACGCCCCATCTCACAAATGAAATATACACACATTCCCTCTCATGTCATAATCATCACAGCATTGCACAATGACTTGCATCACTTGAGGGTTACTTACTCACAAGTTATACAAAAATTATCTCATGTTGAGCTCAGCAACATCTAAACGAAAGCATGGCAGTGGCAGTTTCCTCTTAATAATTGTTAAGTATATGCATGCAATTTCTCTACAACAATGCTAAATCAGAGACGTAAGGTAGTGATTTGCTCTTTAAAGCACTCAGCATTTAACAAATATCTATACATGATCTACGATTATAGAAATTTGTAAACAAAATTTTTAGCTTGTGTGGACTATTATAAAGTGGCAATAATTATATCATTGTAATGCCATGTCAGATGCGTATATCTGACGTCCATTAAAAAGAAAAAGGGTCTTCTGAAGATGGATTTTCCATTCGGAATTAAAAGCTTTTCATAAACTAAAATACATGAGATCCAACATTCCACTTAAATGTGATCAAGGACTTCAAATAGCACATCCAGGAGTGGTTCCATATTTTCTGGAGATATATATATATATATATATATATATCTTTTTTACCATTTCCAGTTTTAGCAACAACTTACGAAAAAAATTATCGTGCTTTACAAATTACTCAAGCTGGCAAAACTCAATTCCTTTATCACATTCCACCATCAATTCAGAAGTAAAAATTTGGCATTTGAGCACCTGTGTTTTATAAAGCATTATAAGTGCATCATATGCACTCTTGGAGCATTGCATAATCACTAGCATAATTTGCTTATTTGAACATTGTCAAAGATTTAATAGAAGTCATTCAAAAATAAACGCAAAGCAGCATTTCTTTGTTGACATCAGCATAATCATCCAGAGCTGTTTTTGTGGAGAATATATAACGTAAACTTAAAGGCTATGGTTCTATTCATTCCTGGAGTACATAAATACGATCTTGCCCAAAATAATTTTAAAAACATCCCTAATGGGCTTGTCTAGCAAATGCTAATTGTTTCTCCCACAAACCTTGAACTAGTGACAAGAGTGGTGGGAACATGAGACGGTACAAACAGATAACAGGTA
This sequence comes from Dirona pellucida, assembly GCA_030265205.1. Classification (NCBI taxonomy): domain Eukaryota; kingdom Metazoa; phylum Mollusca; class Gastropoda; order Nudibranchia; family Dironidae; genus Dirona; species Dirona pellucida. Next base: position 3,745 of record JARDUL010140696.1, read on the forward strand.
AATAACATAAATCAGCTTGCAAAACTGCAATGGTATGCGGTACATAATCAATTTGAAAAATCCATAAATCACACAAATTCCGATATAATGTGATCTCGGGATAAGCATTCCGAATACACACAGAGTATATTTGAATTAAAACACCCCCCCCCCCCCCCCTCCTCCCCCAAAAATACAATTATTTCTCTCAGCATTAATTTTCATTTCAACATCCTTTCAAAAATGACAATTGTGCTTATACCACTTCATAGACACAAACAGGAACCATGTCAAACATCTGAATGAGCACTTAAACTTGGTGCCCCATGCAAAGTGACTATACCACAACCATTCTCTTGTTGGCACAATGAAACATATGAAATGACAATGAGAGATGTTCCCAATTCACAAAACCCTAGGGAGTTACCATTTTCAAAAGACATGAGACCCTTAAAATAAACATTAATGGGATGGGGAGAAGGCTGAATTATATTATGCAACTTCTTTTCTTTTCTGAGTTTAACACCTTTTCATATACTGAAAGGTCATATCATCAAAGGCAACATCTCCTGTTTAAAGTACTTAAACTTTAAATGCATCAGATAACAAAAATTAATCTGGTTGATTTTGAAATGATGCAATTAAAGTTCCTCACAACACCATAAATGCCAGAAGACAAGCTCCTCTTATTCTTTGTCATTCCATTCTCAGGATTGAAAGACAAACAGTTGGCCCAACTTATTCATTGACTTCTTACCAAATAAGAAAAAAACCCTTTTAATTAAAACCTCCAACATGTATAAAATAACCAACAAATTTTATGCAAAGTGTGCGTTGGAAATAAAAATACACTAAAATAGTGAACCACAGCAAAATGACTACTTCCCCTTTAAAATCTAAGCAATCTATTGGCTAAAACAAAGCAATTAACCCCCACGTTTGCATCGTCAAGTGATACTATAAATGAAAAATATATTCTGGAAAGAATGTAATAGGACATCCCATTGATATAAGAAAATTCGTGAAGATGGAGTAAAACTACATGGTGTGTACTCTCTGTCTTAAAGTCGAGGAGGCATGGAAGATCAAGAATCACTCAGCTTTTCCTCCAAGAACTCTTTCACTTGTTTCATCTCCTGGCAGGACGGAAGGGGAAAAAGGAAATAAACAAATCAATAATTTGTCTGGAACAAAGTATCACAGTTGTGTGTAAGTACTGCGACAGGTAAATGGTTAGCCTGAACTAATAGCTTTTCATTTCTTTCTTCACTGTTATTCATTCTGGCACTGGCCAACCAGTTTTATTACAATTTTTTTACAGCTTAGAGTAAGAAAATTATATTTTCTAGGTCAACATTTCAGCCTTCGTCACATAACAAACAAAACAAAACATAATATATCACAAGGTGACCGAGAAAGAAAAAAAAGAGAGTTAAATATCATATAAGTTCAATACCCCTATCCACTTTCAAGAGTTTAATACTATATATGTTAAATCAATCCCCCATTCACTTTCCAGACTTTTAATATTATATAAATAAGTTAACTCAAGAGGTTAATACTCTATAAGTTAACACAATACCCCATTCACTTTCAAGTTCAATGTGTAGAAATAAGAACAAATGTCCCTCTATTAAAAAAAAAGACCCAGTCAAAGTTTCTATATTCTAAACTTTCAACACTGACATCATAAAACATGTTCCACAATATCAATTTGTAATCATAGGAAGAAAAAAAAGAAGAAAAAAAAGATAAAATAAAAGGCAGACTCTACCTCAGGGCATGAGCTGTGTCCCATCCCACTGTAAGACTTGAACTGTGCATTTGGGTTGAACTTTTGGATGATTCCGCTGGTGGTCTGTCCCCAAAAGTATGGAACAACGGGGTCACTTTGCCCGTGGCACTGCAACACTGGTATATTTGTGTTGTATTTTGTAGTCTGGGGACAAGAATGGTGCCCATTGCCATTAGCCATGACCAATAAAAACAGTTCTTTATGACTGCATTGCATATAAAAAAAATTTAAATTAAATTAAGGCGAAAAAAATGAATACAACTGCCTGGACTAAAGACAATTTGTTAACTGTGTCCCAATCATGACAACATCACTTGACAGTATTTTAGACTCGCCATTTGACATTATGGAACTGTAGGCCTACATCAAGAAAAAGGAAAAACCAGTATGGTCGAAATTCATACTTTATACAATATTCATAAATTACCCCTGATGTCCCTAATTTAATAAATGACATTAACATTGTTTCCCTCAACAACATTGTGTAGACAAAGTCAAATCAACATTTGAACTTGAGCGGTTGAAATAAAAAATGTTACTCAACACATCACAATATGCTGCCGACAGCAGTTCCATAACTGATATTATAAACTGTAACTATGATTGTATGCTAGAATTGAGGTTTTAAAACGTCATTAGAATATAATACAAAGAAAATATCATATCATTTTATCTAAAAATTCACCTAATGAAAGCTAAATAGTCAGTAATCCAACATAACCAGTCACTGCTTAACAAATGACATTAACATTGTTTCCCTCAACAACATTGTGTAGACAAAGTCAAATCAACATTTGAACTTGAGCGGTTGAAATAAAAAATGTTACTCAACACATCACAATATGCTGCCGACAGCAGTTCCATAACTGATATTATAAACTGTAACTATGATTGTATGCTAGAATTGAGGTTTTAAAACGTCATTAGAATATAATACAAAGAAAATATCATATCATTTTATCTAAAAATTCACCTAATGAAAGCTAAATAGTCAGTAATCCAACATAACCAGTCACTGCTAAAAGTATCAGATAAATGAACACGTCAGTGAATTGCCCAGTGGTGAGTAGGGGCTGTCCGTGTCACCCTTCAGGTGATAATTACCATGATGCCCTATACTATAGCGTCTGCTAGCCATAAATCTATTGCGATTGCACTTTCACTTCATTTCTACGCAGGCAGAAGGCTAGTTTCTAACATTATGTAGCCTTAAAGTATGAAAATCTGGTCTGGCCAGGTATTTGAAATGAGATTGAGTGTCGGATAAGTAGTGGCCATTAATATAATCAGATACCCATTTGTTCCCGCAATATGCTGTCTGAGCTGGAAAAGTGAATATGTAAGAGTAAGAGGTCTTAATTTGTATTCATTGACAACTAGAGTGCACTTTTCTAAATCTGTCACTTTGGAGGAGCAATGTATGGGAAACAATCCTCCATTTTGTTATTTCAATATACTCACACTAGCATCTGTGAAATATTTGTTGAGAGGCATCCACGAGCTGAGGATGACAGCACCTCCAATTTTGCTGTTGGTGCCAAAAGCGGTGTAAAGAGCCACAGAGCCTCCCTGAGAGAAACCACCAATGAATACTCTCTCTGCGGGAATGCCAGAACTGACCTCTTTTGCTATTAGGTTTTGTACTGAAAATAGTGCAGAAGGATGGAATGAATATTGAATGGGGTGATAAGAAATGTTGGAAACTTGGTTCTTTACTTCTCATTTTATCAAAGGAGACCTTGCTAGCAGCACCCTCTAACCACCTCTGGAGTGAAAGAAAAGACTCAGGAAAAGAAAAAGAGAAGTCAAAGAGGAGGAAGAAGAAGAAGAAGAAGAAGAAGAAGAAGAAGAAGAAGAAGAAGAAGATGAAAAAGAAGAAAAGGTGGGGAACAACAATATTTAAAAATAGAATAATATCATAAGTAACGGAATAGGCAGCATTTCTGTGTAAAACTTCATTCGTAAAATAAGCGCTTCTCTTCTTAAAAAAAGGCTAAACTTACAATCTTTCGCTGCCTCTTTAATTCCATGCTCATCTTCTGGGCTGTTAGGACTCAACCCTTTGATGTCAAACCTGAATCATTGCAATGAGTAAATTGAAATAAATAAATAAAACCAAAACAACTGATATATTTTTAATAATTCTTTTCTTTAAGCAGGATTTCTCCACAAACATTTCACATTACTTACAAGGCCATAATAAATCAAACAAAATCTAAAATATAATTATGGTAATCATTAACCCTGTGAAACTGAGCTTGTATCATCAACCCAAAACAAATATCCCCCCCCCCCCCCCCCCAAATATGGTCATGCTTTTGTATTGACACAGTCATGGTCAATGGACCCATTGCATTGAATTAGTTTCCAGACGCTTAATATTAAAGTCATGCACTTTGTGACCAGTTTCATTTTGTCACTCTTAGAGTCAGCTATAAAACAATGATAATCTTCAATGTTTTAACTTCTGGAAGCTAAGATCTGCGCCAACTGAATAACCTCCAATAGGGACAGGAGACATCATCCACTTGCATAATACTATGTGGTGTAGATAAAAAAAACTTGAGTGAGATCAATGGATTTCCAAGCTATCATGTTCAAAAGGCAAGCACCAAAATCTTGAGCTACCAATTGTTTGGGTTAAGTCCCTTTTGGTGCATCTGCCTAAAACTCAATAGTCATCTATCTGACATAAATAAAGGGTTATGACAAAACAACCGTCTTTTTCTATCATATCTGAAGGTTTTCTGCATACAATGCAATTATTAATGATAATAATAATATTTCAAACAATATTAATTGACTTGAAAAACAACTCCCTGAGAGCTCTTTTCTCTTGAAGCTTCTTTTCCATCTGAAGGTTTTCCAAATTCAGTTTCATTATTAATAATAATTCAAACAGTATTAATTAACTCTGTCCAATCAGCCATGCTGAGTGACACCACAATGATTGCCTATGCCATTAGACTGTTGTGAGTGTGGCTGACTCACTCAATATATGTCATTTTCATATTATTACTTTTCTGTCAATCACTTTTTCTACATTCACACAAATTTCCTCTGACACAGATGTTATTATCATATTATTCTTTTTAGGATATAACACACAAAAACATTGACACACTTTTTAAGAAAACGCTGGCATGGGCAGGAATATAATATGGATGAAATCAGTTAATCAACTTACCATGAAGGCATATGCACACCAGCATTCAGAGAGACTGGTTTTGATGTCCTGAAAATATAAAGGTCTATTGTTTTGATTTCTTTTTTCTTATTTACATAACAAAGAAGGCTTGTGTGGGTGTGTGTATGTGCGTGCGTGTGTTAAAGAGGAGGATGTGATACTGTGACACTTTGACTGATGGTCTATTACCAGCACACTGGAACACCTGTATGATCAACTGGCACTTAAAAAACCATGCATATTGACAATCAAAAAGTTCCACTAGGGTGAAATAAGGATCAATGCGTCAGTGGCTTGATACACCGCTGGGTTGTCACGGAAGGACCGAAATTCATTATTGAAAAAAGAACCCCCCCCCCCTGTCAAAATGAATAAAAAATTATTCCGTAACATGATCACAATATTATGATCAAAATTATAAAAAATATTAATCATTACTTCATAACAAGCCCAAAATGGGAATTAAAAGGATACTTACGCATGAGGACAAACACATCGTATATTTTTAAAAGATAAATCTTTCAACAGTTCAGCCCATCCATGACTGAAAGAGAAGAATAATTATATTTTTATTTTTTATGATCAATTCCTGGAATGAACACAAATCCTCACAACCTAACACGATGCCTTAGGGTGGTACATGCTAAAATCAATATCACTGATTGGCATGTTCATAAATACACCCCACCGCCTTTGCTAACATACACTTAATAGAAAATATAATACACAACATTTCATTTATCCCTTGGTTGGTCACGACAAGGTCAGTTCAGCCAGTTCATTGATCCAATGAACATAATATAATAAACTTTGACATGGATAGAAATGACAAATATTTTTTACCCTAAAATAAATGCTTGACCACAATAAACCAAGATGCCTTGGAATCAAAACTGTTAAAAAACAAGACTTCATTTAAACTTTGATGTTGAGGACTCAAGTCTTTTGAATGAAAACTTAAAAAAAAATAATGGGAATATAATGTTTGAAAATGAATTCAAATCACACATTGAGATATATGTGAGTAAGTGGTATAATATGACATTTCAAAGTAGTACACAAGTCTAAGTGCTACTACTCTTTTTCAACATTAAAATTGTCAGGATTAAAGACGGAATCTATTAATCTTTAAATAATACTTTATTTGGTTTTACTGACATGATACTCTTCAAACATGATACAAAATTACAAATCACTTGAACCCTAAGAAATCAAGTTTTCATCAAAGCCATTGATTTCAGTTTTATCATAATCAATGGAAACAAATTATATCCCAAATTTAAAAAAAAAATTAATAATTAGTTCAAAACAAAGTCAAAAATAGCCAAGCTTTGAGCAATCAACATGGGTGACATGTAATATTACAAAGCACCACAGAATGTACAAAGATAGCAAATTTTACAACAATGCCTGCGTAGCAAGAAGCTTAACACAAAGAATCCAAGATTCCAGACTTGTGATCTTAAAAAAAAAATCACATCCAACATACCCAGAGTCGCCAAGCCCATGTAGAAAAATGAGCTGAAAAAAAAGAAGAAAGAATGAGTGTGATTAAGTTTAAATGGTAAATTTATATTAAATTCATTTTAATGCACACATTAAATAGCCTCATTATCAATTGATGGATTACACTTTCACTGTCATATCGCTCCGACTGTAGGAACATTTTAAAAAAAAGAGAAGAAAATATCTAACACAGTGAAACAGAAGAACCTTGTCTGCACTTTCCTAACAATACAAGTTAAAAGAAGGCATATCAAAATATGCCACTACTTGTATTGTTCGAATTTCAAATGCCCAACATAACATATGCACAATAACAACACAAACAAAACCAACTTCTTGAGTATCAAAACATAAGTTGGGGCTAACCCCAATGTCCTCTAGGTGAGTCCCAGCAAGCGACCACCTGGGTCAATACTGGTATTTAAATACATGAGATTAGACATACGCTAGCTATCCTAACATGGGGGGGGGGGGGGGGGGGGGGTTCCAAAATTA
>JARDUL010140918.1:0-19313 GCA_030265205.1 Dirona pellucida
GATGATGATGATGATGATGATGACGATGACGATGACGACGATGATGATGATGATGATGATGATGATGATGATGATGATGACGACGATGATGATGATGACGATGACGACGACGATGATGATGATGATGGATATAATACAATACTGACAAAACACAACTATGCTGTCGATTTTGAACCTCCTATATTTTTCAGTCTGTAGTTTTTTAGCACGTTGTGGCCATGACAGTGTGAAGAAATTCTGTCTGACAATTTGGAAAAAGACGCGGAATGGTTTTGGTTCATTGTTTACTTTTGATTTGTGAGGAATTGCAGATTTGAATTTTTGTTTCTTTTTTGTATGTTATTATTGAATTATTTGACACTTGATTTTGAAGTGAATGATTGAATTTTAATTTTTTGTTTTGTTTTGTTTTGTTTTTATCAATTCGTCCTATTGTATTTGATGCACAACATAAGTGACTTTGTGATTTTGGTTATGTTTAATCCACAGCTTGGCATGTATCACTAGAATTTGGTGCTCATCTCATCGAGAGAGCAATTTTTTAAACATGGTTTTTATAGGAGTCTTCCATGGTGAGGAAAAACGCGTGAATTAAAGAAAGATGTCAGAGTTTCTTTATTATTATTTTATGTCTCCGAAGAATTTATCTTTTTATCTTTGTTTTTTCTTTTCTTGTAATGAGTGAATGAATGGAAGAAACAAATAAATGGCTGGTACCAAACACACATGAATAGGAAAAGTTATTTTGGGGTTTGGTTTTGGTTTGGTTTTGTTTTTTGTTTTTGGGGGGGGGGGGGTTCCCCCGCATCGGAGCTTGCTGTTTGTGAAGTTTTGAAAATTTTATGAAATTGTGTTTGATGCTGATCAGATTGGCAAATCCATCTTTCAGTTGTACGAGTACTAGAGTGCTCATACTTCGCCGCCTTATGAATTTTCACAAATTTAATGACCGTTAAGATTTTCAAACTAAGAAACTGTTTTCCACTTTGAATTTTACAGCTTCTTGAATGGGAGTCCATGAGATTTTATTGTCTGTTTCTCTCGCAAAGGTGATTTTCCATATATATATTATATATATACGTATCAGGTCGACAGATGTGATGTGGTCGATTGGTGGACAGGCTATTTTACTGGCCGTCTGCGCAGCGGATCGGATTTGATCGGGGTGCAAAGTACCAATTGAATATGGCATTTCTAAATGCTTTTTTTTTATGAGTGAAGTGAAATGAAGTTATGCTGCTAAAACTTTAAGAGCTAGCAGGACTGAGTATATCTCATGGTTGTGACGATGACTTATATATATATATTATATATATATATTATATAGATATATTGTTGTGTACAAACCTTTGCCTCTTTGTACATTGATTTCATACCTGTATATTTATATTATATTATATGATATGATATGATGTGGTTTGCATGTTACTACACTACGGCTGCCTCTTGCAACCAACCTGCCCCTACTTTGCCTATTATTACTATTACTACTATTACCGTTGTTGTTGGTGTTCTAAAACCATCGTTACCCTTTTGCATGTTGTTCATTATTGTTATTATCCTTGAGGATCCGTTTCAACAACGGTTGAATACAAGAAACGTGAGATGCCACACAAGGTAGTAGACAAGTCACACTTTTACATCAAAAGCAGGTGATGATTGGTTTTTCCACCAATGAAAATAAAGATTGGTTTATGGTTAGAGGTCTGTATAGTGTCCCCCCTCCCCCAACCACAAGGTCCATCTTAACTCTACAGGGAGTAGTAGTTGTACAGTAGAGTGGCTGTTTAGGTGCATCATACTAACCTAACATGGTTTTTACTTTACACGTAATAATTAGTACCGTATAAGGTGTCAAAAAACTTGTTAAGGGCAATTAGTTGCATCTTTCTTGTGTTCAACTGTCTGTGTCGTCAGTATCACACTTCATTGGCTGCTAAGGGAGGGGAGGAGGAGAAGCAGCTGAAAGTGACAATAATTACCGACTGTTCCTTTATATTATATTTATACATACATAACCAACTACTACTCATAATTTTTCCTATTTCCACCTCCCTGCTTAAAAAAAAATAATTGTTTTTTTACTTTTGTTGGGTTTTTTTATTATTATTATAAATTATAAATTATGCCACATTTTGCTACAATATAATATTGAAAAAAAGAAATATATATGAATGAATATTAATTAATAATGCATTTAATTGTATGAAATGATTATTATAAAAGTTTATATGTACATCATTCTTGTTGGTTTTTCATTCATGGTAAACCTACTCAATTTCTTTCACATAAACCGTCTTCCAATTCTGAATGAAATTGACATCCTGTCTGTTACCACTCAGATCTCAATCTGTCTTTGAGTTTATTCATGATGAAAATGAAATTTGAGGTTCTTCCTATTTTTTAAATACAAAACAAAACAAAACATTTAGTTTTCAGTGTCGTGAAGACGTTGATCTAATGTTTTGAATTTGTATACCTGCATGTCTTTTATTATTATTAGCCATTTGACGTGATTTAATTTTGAAATTTTTTTATTTATTTTTTTTTAACATTTTTGTAACACAATTGACCATTTGGATTTCAAAATTACTGAATATTATTGATAATTGATGTGTTAGGTTGATTGTATCTCAGGAATACTCAAAGCTGTTGAAGATTTTATCAAGTCTGGATTTTTTTGATTTTTTTTTGCCTCTCTCTTGAAATGTTTTTGCTTGTTTGTGTTTTGTCCTTTTATGACAGCAGTCTGAAAGTAATGTGGTGTAAACATTAAATGTCTCGTATTATTATTATTATTGTTGTCTAATATTAATGTTTTATGAGATTTCTGACAAACCGAACCGAACACCCAAATATTTTGTACATTTTCAACAACAAAAAATCCTCTTTTTTTTACTCACTGACTATGATGTGTGTGTGAAATGTAGGCCTACACCTCTATATATTTTTTTCCACCTGCTTTCCATTCTGACCTTCCAAGGGGGTGTGATGGCCCAGTCAGCTGTCAGTGTCAGCATTGCACGGCTTGATACTTGATGTCTTTGGGCATGCATTACTCTTGACTCCCTTTCAAAACCCTTAGTGTAGAAATGGGTAGGGGAGCCCACAGTGGCGGCTGTGATAGACATAGACCAGCGTCCTAATCAGATGGTGACGGGTTATCACGGGACTGAAAGACAGACAGGTCGTAAGCTCTGTTGGCTGAAAGGGTTTGCAGGATTTACTGTTGATGGCTGGCAGATTGGGGCAGGGTTTTTTCTCCCTCATATTATATTCTTTACTTTGTAATGTGATATCAATTATTGATTTTATTTTTATTTTTTTCAAGTAGTTTAATTGAGATTGAATTTTATTTTATTTTATTTTTTTTTCATTTTAATCACTTACTAAATGTGAAGGATTTTACATATAAGACCATTGTATCATTGATCTCAACAAAATCACTTCAGTCCAAAGCAAAATTGTATAAATATATTTTTTTTCCTCAACCAGTTGCTTCCTTTTGCCATAACAATAAATATAGTACCCAGTATGCCGTGCTGGGAAAATATATAAATATAGGAGTGGAAACACACTAACTACAAAATTTGAAAGAATTATGTATAAACAACGCATTTTTTTTTTGGTTTCCTTATTTATATCCAGCAATTAATTTCAGACCTTAAACTGTTTCCTGGTGAGACTTGTAAAACATATAAATATAAATCATTGTATAGATACTGGGATGACAAGGTGAACACGGGGCGCTTTTACAGTGTGATGAATGGGTGCACCCTAATGTGTGAAAACAAATAACAATAATAACAAATTAATGCATTGTTGTAACAAGTAACAACTGTCATATTATTTGTAGCTCCTTGATAAAATGTCATGTTACTTTTTTTCTCTTTTTTTTTTTTTTTGCACGAGTATTTTTTATTATTATTATTAATCTATTTTTCTTTTTACTTTTCCATCACATTCACTTTCATAATTTGTTATTGTCATGAAGTAAATCGCTAGCAGATTGTATTTAAAGTAGTCTGATGTATCCAAGTGCCGAATGCAGAATAATAGAATATATCTGAGGGATGATGTTCATTCAACGCTGTATGAACATTTTAGTCGAAGGACAGTAATAATAATAGGTTGGGGGTTTTTGCTTCTTCTTTTTTTCATGTGTTTGAAGCAGGTATCAAATAGGTATGCATTAGTTGCGCTTATTATATCTCCAGACAGCTGAAGCTGCTAGACCAAGGCAGTGTTTCAATGTTAAACGATGGTGTAGTGTATTCAGTGTCAAGAACAATATTTTATGTTTTAGTTGAAAATGTTTATTGTATTAGATATCTGATAACTAACTGTAACATGTCACTTATCAGAGTTCAGTTGATAGATTTTGTATAAATTGTTTTTAGTCCTGTCCTGCCAAGCCGTGCAGGTCCAATTGTCTTCAGATTTTTTATTAATAATCAAAATAGAAAAAAAATTGTAAGCTGGACAATTTGTATCCCCATCTTTTTTTCCAAAAAATTGTCGAGATGTTCTTTATTCCAAATGTCTGGAATATTTTTTATTAAAGGTTATTGATTTTTAAGTCATATGGCAATAATAAACAATATTTTGATATATACATATTTGTTGTTTTTATTTTTTCTCACGAGTGGCTTCCTTTTTAAAAAAAAAGTATTTTCAACATCTGATTGGAACAATCTTATTGCCAGACTCGAGATTTAGGGTTCAAATCCTGGCACTGCTAGCTAGGTCCTGTGTACGAGTCCTTGGTAACAAAAGACATTTACATTTACACATTTTTCATCACTTGGCTCAAATGTGAATTGAGTACCCTGCTACAGGCAGAGAAAGATGTTTGTATGATGCGCCATCAAGGCTGCTTAATTGTATGCTCCGCAACGAGTTGAGGGCTTTGAATGTGTCAGAGGGCTGTGGGATAAATGTTACATCTGTGACAGTGTACTTGTACGTGGATACAGACTACAAACCCATCTTTCTTTGTCTCAAAGTTAACTACGGCACAAGTTTACAATCAGAATTAAAACTGGCTCCCATCCAAGAACCACGCTGGGCAGTACAGGTAGGGAAGGATGACAAAAATAAAATGTCATTTTCCTTCACTTCAATAAGCAGTCTTGATAAAGTAGTCGCTGCATAACTACACTGTTTGCACTACATGCTGATGCTCATTCCGCATCAATGGTTGGTCAAAGCAATGACCAATCAGAGTCTGGGTGAGCGAGTCAATGGCTTCACGTGTACTAGACGTCTACTACTACTACTACTAGTCTAGTACATGTACTAGTATTTAACTATACCAATGGTTTGGGGGAATCAAGGCTTGTTTTATTTGTTTCTCGATTCGGTCATTGGCAGGGGTACTGGGAAATCGAGTTTTTTTTCTGTTTAACAAGTACATTCTACGAAACTGACACTTATGAAATAATTTGCAATGAAAGTGAGAGAGAAACGAATAGGACGGGAGAAAGACAGAAATCCAACAGTAGTCTTGATGGGAAAGCCCACGACACCCACAAACCGATGTCGTCATCTTGTACTTGTACAGCGATGCACTCTGGTCACACATCTTGCCGGAGCAAGCTTACTGTGTGGTCCAGACCATGCTCCCATATCACCAATGCTAAGGGGAGTAGTGCTGGAGTTACTTAGGTAGCTTCCCATTACTGAATGACTCATGACTTATAGTTGTTCACATCTTAGTGCACAGCCTTGGCTGCTTCCTTAATCTCTTGTGCAAGCCTTCTCTACCCTTCTAGGTTTTGAGCTGCCGCTCTCAGGTCTCTTTCAGATTTTAGAACCATGGTTGGATCCCGGAGGCGGGCGAGGTCGCCATCAGCTGCCTAAAATTTCAATGGAGACAGGTGTTTAGTTGCTTTTTTGATAGTGACTTATTAGAGATGGTGGTTGGACAGTATATATTGGTATAGTATATATATATATATATAACTGAATGGTACGCGCGTAGTTACAAGCTTTCTTCTCCCAAACAGCTTGTAATTATCTGTAACAGCTCTGGGTTCAAAATGAAAAGGCTCACCCAAAAATGTGTTTCCTCATTTAAGCCTTTCCAACAAGTTCTAAAAGCTTAAAGTATACCGAGACATTCTGCCTGCCATCCTCAAGGCAAAAGTAAAGAATGTTTCAATTTGAATCAAAAAGACAAAAGTAAATAAAAGTAAAACATTGCAAAACACCATGCTGAAGATAACTGACTTTTTAATTCAAGTTGTGTTGAAAGCTTAACTATGATATAACAATGTAAATATGATTTCTCACTTAAAACTTTCGGAAAAAAATAAAAAATCAATAAATGAATAAAAAGAGCCAAAAATACTATAAAATAATAAGAAGCCAATGATGAATTGCCAAAGGTTGATGCGTTTCTTACACCAGTGGTGATAGATTTGACCATTTCTTACACACCAGTGGTGATAGATTTGACCATTTCTTACACACCAGTGGTGATAGATTTGGCCATTTCTTACACACCAGTGGTGATAGATTTGGCCATTTCTTACACACCAGTGGTGATAGATTTGACCATTTCTTACACACCAGTGGTGATAGATTTGGCCATTTCTGAAACACTAGTGATAGATTTGACCGTGTCAACTTATGGCTCTGAAAAAAAAGGTAGATTTCATTATTTTTTAAATGCTTCAAAAAATTGGTATAAAGAGCAAGAAAAAGTCATTGCTCAATATAAAAAGGGGGATGTAAGCCTTTCCGCATTTAGACAAATTTGCCCACAGGCAAAAGTAGCAATAAAAAGTCATTGCTCATGCAAGTATATATATATATATATGTATATATATATATATTATGAAGCTTTCACAGGTCCATTTATATACATATATATATTATAAATATACATATATCGTATTATATACAAAGAGCAAAAACAGTCTGCTCTTTGCTTTAGATGTTAATAAGGAAGATCAATATATTAAGAGCACTTACAGTCGGTGCTTATTGCATATGTTCCATAAGAGCCTGAAGAGCAAGAAAAAGTCTATACTCTTGTCAGGCACAAACAAACAAAAAGACAACTTTGATCACTCACTACAACTTTCATCCCCATGTTTACACAACCACACCAGTGTAACTTTTGGTTACAATTGGCAAAAACATGGACAAAAGCAAGCATGCACGCACACCCTGTACACATTTGTAACACACACACGCATGCATAGAACTAAAAGCTGAGAGCATGGGGAAAAGGACCATGTCCAGATGTGAAGAAAGAAAGACAATAAATTGAATGCAAGATCAACATCCTCGTTAAACAAGGCAAACATTGCTCTATTTGAAGCTCAATCCTTTTTGGCATATTTTTCAAGGTAAAAAATCCAGACTCAAGACCTGATGCTGAACATTCATGATGCTAAATTACAAGCATTTCTTAATCTTTGCCATCTAAAAAAAAGTCAACAAAAGCATTTAATAAAAATTCTAGTTCTGTCAGTCAACAGTATGTGCTAGTCATAGCAAGTTTGGCCAGTCAGCGCCCATTAGAGTCACCACTATGGTTGAAGACCCAACATAATACAGAATCTTTACAACTTCACGGTGAATGTCATTAGGCTAAGCACTGCATAGGAGAAAGGTAAAGAAATAGGAGAACCAAATATTCACCCAAGACCACAATCTATGCTTCTAACTAAGACCATAATGAAGACAATCGAAGAACCTAATGGCACAGCAGTAGGAAGTCAAAGAAAACAAGCATGAAAGTCATTCAGATATATGGAGACCAGGGCCTCCAATATGGCACAACTCCCTTCCTCTCTCTCTCTCTCTCTCACTCATCCTCCCACCCTCAAAAACAAGATTGCATGTCAAGATGAAGGCCGCCATCTTGCACACACCCAACCCAAATCACCCCCCACCCCCGTCCCTCCCTATCCCAACAAAGCAAATCAACGGGAAGCTGGGCAAGATCAAGTCCTCGTCCAGTTGCCCTATCACAGAATTGCTTCAATTCGATCGACTAGTCCCTGGGGAAAATCCAAGGAAATAAATAACCAGCGATGACAGAGTACAGTCCTCCATCACCGTGATTTACCGGCGTCCAGACTCTTCCTGAACCCATCAGAAAGAAGTCCAGCATAAAAATTGAGAGTGAAAAAAAAAAAAACAGAATGAACACAATGGAGTTTATGGTATTAGCAATGATTCAACAAGTTTAATCTTTGATGATAACAAGGAAAATGGCAACCCCAGAGAAATAAAAAGTTATTTCTCTAGGGATTGTCACAGGTGAGTAGGTCGGAGCTTTGGTTGTCAATCAACTACTTACTGTAAACAACTACTAACCGTAACAGACAAGTGAAGAGACATGGGTGGAATGAAGAGAAAAAGACGTCATGTGTATTTTCACCACATTTTGCAAGTCAACCACCATCAACAGCTAAAGGCTGTCGGGGGTGTAATAACTCTGGCAAAAATACTGCGGCATACATTTAGACGCATAGGAGCAGAAATGATGTATTTATCATACAAAATGGATGAAATTAGGTTTACTGTCAAAAATACATACATAGTGGGTCAGTTGTAAAGTGAATGTAAATGAATAATAAGGGAAATACCAGCATCTACTTACTAATTAAAAAAAGCAAGTCCATTCCACGTCATAATACCAATAGAAAGAAAATCAATTGCAACACTCTCGTCACTTCCACTTATTGATTTAAACAGTGAGGGTCATGCAGTCGAGGGTAATGGAAAGTCACCAACCCTGTTATCAAGGATCACGTATTTCCTTGGTTGTCATGGAACATTTTTAACATTCAAATCAATTATTTTCCAAAAAAATGATGATGACTTGAGTGTTGCAACAGAGTCAAGCCCGCATAAAAAGCTTCATAAAAGCTGTACAGCCATGAGAAATTTAACACTGTGTGTGCCAGCAACTTTTGAACCATTTCACTGCCCCACTGTCAGTCACTTAAACCAGTAAAACATCTCCAATGTTGTCATTAGATATGAGGTGCAGAATAGTCACGCCCAATTAACCATTTTCTAAACAAATATTCCCTGCTCATGTAAATTATGGTACATAGTTTGGATTTACTCAACAACTGTGTCCAAATATCAATAGAAACGATTGATGAGGACAACCATATTTAACAACTCTATTATTAAATAATTTTTGTATTTTGAGTTATGGAATCGTTTTCATAATAGCCATTCAATAGCACACAAAGTGTTATAAGAGCACCAGGAAAAAAAAAATTATTATATAATAACCAATTCAAGATATGAACATTTTATCACTTTTAACATTAGACAGTTTTATAAACAGTACACTGGCCGATTTTAATATTTACTGACAAAATAAACTGCCATTTGAAACTGTAATCATCTGGAAAAGTGTCATTTCTGTTTGTCCATGACGTTTCCATGAAGTTGTCCCATATTTTCTTCAAAATGAATTAAAATTTTGGCAAGAAACAACTTGGACAGATGTGTTTCATAACAGATAAGCAACAAACAAAAATATCACTTCTAACAAAGAGAAATGGAGCCATAAAGAAAATAAAACATTTCCACAGCCATAATGGTGATTCTAGTACTGTGTCAATGAATCTCATCTCAGAGTCCAAAGTTGAATGTGGATGGAACTGAGCGGTCAGTGAAGTTGTAGCCACCACCTTCTTCAATCTTTTTAGAGTCTGAAGAGACAATACAAACAACAACAGGGGTGTAAATGGCAAACGAAAAAAAAATCTGAAAACATGAGCAAGTCCAAAAATAGACTTGCAATTCTTACAATAACAGCACTGCGCAATACCATATCACTCTAGTTTTCGCAAATAATTTGAAAAAACTCGCCATTACCGTCCTTCAAACACAACCAGTCCCATCTAAATTTGTTCCTGGATGTAGTATCAATAGGTCAAAACCGTTGGATGGGTTTTCCATTTCCCCGAGGGCGTTCTATTGTGAGTAAAAAGTACCGAGACAAACAGCTTTCCAATGGTGAATAAGGATTCTCATGATTTTTTTTCGGTACTTCCCGAATAGCAAGGTCAAGTTGCTGGGAAAACCCTTCTAACAATCTTGTCCTATTACATCAACTGGCGAGATGTTGTTAGAAACAACAGAAATTACCCCTGCAACAAAACATTATTATAATCATCATTAGTGTGAAATTCCATTGACATTATCATCAAAGTGTCTACACCCAAAAAATGCTCAGTCCAAAATGTTGAGGACAACTAATTTGAATGACCCCCATCAAGGCTGTCAGCTGAAACTGAAAACAAACCCAACCAATGTATACAGGCCTGCCACCTACCCGAGTCAAAAATCAAATCAGAACAGAATGGGAGCTGGGAAAAAAAAGAAAAGAAAAAAAAATCCCTACTCAATAAAACCCAAAAGGATTCTTGACATTACCTGTGACAGCCCTCCTTTGGTCAGCCAGCTTGAAGACCTCATCTACCTCAGTGGCCTGGGCCGGGCTAAGGCTGGAGACCAGGATCTGGTACCACGCACTGTCTTGGCTTGGAAGGTCTGAAATGATATACATATAATATATAATATTCATTACCAATGTTGGTTGGTATACCACATCAGAATAATAACAATTAATATTTGTCTAATCAAGTCAGGAGCTTTCCTGACAATTCTTAAGATACATAAAAATCACTGTCAAGTTTTGAGTGAAGGTCATACTACTTCTCTCATCATCTAGACAGCTTGCAACACTTGACTCCTTTATGAGCAGTCCAGTTTGCTACAGATAACAGGTCCAACTTTCTAAATCAAACATTGATGTACGTTTTTTGTGACATACTTCAAGTAATCAAATAAATAAGATTGCTCAGGACAAATACCCTTTGAACTTGACAAGTAGAATGTTACATCTCTGTAAAACCATAAGTCACAGAGCACACTACACATGCCCCTTCCTATTGTCATATTGAGACATACTTGTAAGGATGGTTTTGAAGGTGAAATATTCATCAATAGGGCAGTCATCTTGGTCCAACAAAGTAGTGTAAGGCTCTAGATTAGTTTCCTCCAGTCCATCATCCGTCACCTCATCGTCGTCTTCATCCTCACCACCATCTCCACTGGCCAAATTGCTCCTCTACAAAATTAAAAGAAAAAAAAGACATCAAAAATCAAAATTTAACATAAGTGATACATCAATGCCTTTTTTTTGGACAGTCAAAAAAAATGTAGGTCCTCAATGACCGCATAAATCTCATTCCCACATTGCCTACAACAAAGTCGAATTGTTTTCTCATTCATTCATTTTTGAGACCATACAATAATGTATGTCAAACAGATAGGTGGCAAACAATTTGAATACAATCATGAATGATGTTCTACTATATCTTTCTTTGTTGCATTTGATGAATGTAACGTCTACTGTGAATTTAAGTTGTAATTTGTTTCAAATTTCTTTACATGTTACAAAAATACACATCAAAACACAGTAGTCTTGGTGACACAAGAAAACCAGGTTCTCATCAATTGTGAAATTATCAATTAAAAAGACAATGTCTCTAGTCAGCTTCAAAAGAAAAACAATCCATAGGCAAAGATTTGTTTTCTTTGGTCCACATCAATCTCTTTAGAGGGTAATTCATATAGAAAGGTTTCACACCATGTGGAATCTTAGGCTAAGACTTAAATTCCTTAAAACAGTAATAGAACTACTTTTTCAAACGCTGATTGCTACTCGATCATACTCTTGGGGTCAGGCTTTTAAAAACCTATATATATATATAAATCTTACCGCTTTTTCCAGATGCTCAATGTACTGTTGAGTTGTCTCATCAATGTCATCTTCATCACTTTCCAGGACGCCTTAAAATAAGTAAATTGAAGCTATTCAGCTTTTGCATGTATCGAATAATATGATTTATGTAGCCCCAACAATGAGTGAAACATTTAAACTTCCATAAAAGGGCCTCTCTAAACCATCATGAACAAAAAAACATGCAATAAGGGACCTGCCAATCATTATTTTTTTCAATTATCATCAATGATAAAAGGACAGAAAATAATAACTGCTGCAAATTTCTTTTCTGATAAACTATGCAATGCCAAGTCTACACAGATGAGCTCATATTATTTTGCCCCTATCTGTCTCCCCATGGAGGCGCATACCG
This sequence comes from Dirona pellucida, assembly GCA_030265205.1. NCBI lineage: Eukaryota > Metazoa > Mollusca > Gastropoda > Nudibranchia > Dironidae > Dirona > Dirona pellucida. Next base: position 12,147 of record JARDUL010140918.1, read on the forward strand.
TTTTTACCACAAATACAACAGCTGCAGTTATGTGCCACTTTTGCCTCTGGTTGAGATAAATATCACATTTTTTCTTAATTATTTTACTCTAAATAAGTGATCCCAATAATTTAGGACTGAATCTTTACTTAAGGTGAAGAATCAATAACAGCAACACAATAGCTGGGAATGCTATGTGAAGCATATTTAGCCTCACCACGTTATTCTACTATCAGTGAGAAGGACGGCGAAAATTTGAAACTATTGGATCAAGTAGCTTGGTCTTAATTTTTTTCTTCTTCATATTACCACTTACATTGCTCCAAAAACCTGTGGCACAGAAGGGATTAACTGAACTAGGAAAATGTGGTAATGTAAGTATTACATTTAATTTGTTTGCTTTCAAAAGTAGCAGGCTTCACTAAAATCCAAAACGTGATTTTCAAGTCTAGATACTCCAACAACTAAAACCATTACCTTCAATCTCCTCATCGTCATCCTCCTCCTCATCAGAATCACTCTCATCTTCCTCAGCTCGACCTGAAAGTAAGTTAGCAAATAAGAGAGTCACTACTCAGATCTAAGCAAAGCAAAACAATTCAAATGACATCAAACAACACTCCAACCTTTATATTCTTTGAATGAACAACAGACCTTTTATCTATTGAAACCATTGAAGAATGAATTGAGAATGAATCCTTTTTTATCTTTTTGTTTCAATTAAGCTGTTAACCATCTTTTCCAGGATCGATTTTGGTATGTTCCAAGTACAAAATGGTTATTGTATCGTGGTCTGCATGATTTAATTCCCAGTCTCTAGAGTAGTAGGTTTTTTTATAAAATATTCTTTCATACTGTCATTCCTATATTATCAACAATAACATTCAAGGGAAGCCAGGCAAATACAGACAATCCTTTTATAGAGATTGAATTTGTGTCACCCTGTGGCCAGACCGGCACATGCTAAGGCCACCATCAATAATACAAATATCTAATCTATGGTGCTGGAGATAACAGACAAAATTCCCAATCAACTTACTGGCATAGGCCCTCTTGAGGCCTTGGAAGATGAGCAGGGCTGTGGGCATGATCTGGGGGGCTATATCAATAATCTCTTGGGGTCTGGGACCAGTCATGTTCATCAAAGAGCACAAGCCCAGGACACAGATCTTCCTATCGTGAAGCCTAACAAGATGAAAGAATGGCAATCAGTTCAGTTTTAATTTATAACAATGCCCAGGTTAAACCAATAAGGATTTGTGTGTGGTAATGGTATATAATTGTGTGATATGTCATTTTTCAGGCAAAGAAACCAGAAATATTTAATCTTGACACAGTAAAAAAAATGATTGATAATTAATTGCGATTAGTGTTACTGGCAGAGTAATTCTTACATAATGTTATAAACGTTACAGCGTCTACAATAATGATTTTCACAAGAATGGGCCTTAGCAAAATTCCAGACTTTTCTTTCGGTTGAGGCTATTTTGAATTATATTCCCATTCAATGTACCCATGTCATTCAGATTGTAGTAGTGACGTGGTGCAAGAAAGAAAAAAAACAGGAAGTGAAAGTCACCAATGGGGAGAAGGTAATTCCACTGTCTTACCCCAGGAAAAAGTCTGCATCATGGAGCCACTGCTGTAGGAACTGAGCCAAGATGGAACCAGTCACATTTGGGATCGCCAGTTTGCTGAGGGAGTCTAACAGGAGGGGGGCGTTGTAGTACATGGCCGAAATCACCACCTAATATGGCAAAGGAAGGAGAAAATTAATGTCTCGTTAGAAAAATGGCTGAGTTTCCCTCTTTATGGATATCAGGGTGATTCAGTATAAAGATTCAAATTGAGTTCTATAGTTTTTAACTAAACATTTGAAAATCATAAAATTTACAGTATAATTTAATGTATGAATCAGTGCTGTGCTCTGCTCTTTTAACAGTATGTCCTTGGCTTTTGTCTCAATGATGGGCGTAGCCTGTAATTCAGTAGTCCATTACAAAGTCATCATAATCCCTTTTTGCTGTTCAAAAGGCCAGTTGAACTGATTTTACAACTTAACTTGTGCAAATCATTTGTTGCATGAACGTCGGGCTTGTGTTATCAGACAGCACTGAATTGATACATAATTATCACAGGGGTACTGGGGTGTATTGTGAATGAGCATGTCAATATGTCCAAGCGAAAAGTGTGTGCATTGAGGGAGAGACTCCACTTCAAGATCATATACCATATTATCCTATCCCAATCAAGTGTATCTTACTTTCTTTTTTTTAAAGTCACATCAAAGTGCCTTATCTTTCTCAAGACACACACCAGAGTTAAAATAAAAACATGAGAAACGGCTGTATATAATGCAAAACAATAGGGGTATGTCTGTGTGCTTTGTTTTTCAATGCTTGATGGGGATACAGTAATACAGAGGTTATAACAGATCTGATATAAATCCACAGAAAGCTATCATTAAAGGTGAATATCATTACCTGCAGGCACATGGTCCTCAGCTCTGAAGTCTGCACTTCTCTGGTTAGCCTCATCAACACTAATTCCACGAAAGATCCCAAAACCTGTCAGGAGGAATCAAATTCAAGATATTTTTCATATATGAAGCAGTATATTACTATTACACATGTGTACAAACCCCCTGAAGCTATTTCTTTTTTCTTTTTTAATGTCTTTTAGTCACTAAAGATCAATAAGTTTGGTGTTCTTTGATAAGCCAGTATAAAAGGATAATTTCTGGGCCTGACTCCACACCATTCTAATAGGGGTAGTTAATAAATTTTACTTAACATGAGCCATGAGCTAACACGATTATAGTCATGTCAGCATTGAGAATAAAAACATGTCATTTAGTAATTTTTTCAAATTTGGTTTACAAACTTCTGACACATCTGGCCTCTCTGCCATTTAACTAAGACTTACATGGTCCACTTTCCCAGGACACTGCAGCAAAATCACCTCCAATAGCTTAGCAGCATGGCATTCTGGATCTTCTCCTATATCTGCGTTCAATACCTGTAACAAAGAAGATAAATGATGAATGTCATTTTGTTCCTTTTTTTCTTTTTTAAATAATGTTGTTACTAACTAAAGAGGGTGTAGGGATATAACTATTGACTATTTTGTAATGGAAATTGGCAACCAAAACTAGACAAGAAACTTACCCCTTTACACATGTCGAAGATCACCTCCAAATGAGATGGATTTTCCAGGAAAGCATCTGTATCCACAGTAATGTAATTGTGGAGTGCTGGCATCATGTCTGAGGGGGGAAATTTAACAAAAGATACACTTGGTTTGTACAGACTTGTGCAAAACTTATTCTTTCTAATGACCACATCTCATCTCTGTGAATGGATTTAACATGTTTTTTCATTATTTTGATATCAAACCAAATACATATACCTGCCACTTTTTCACAACCGCAAATCAGAACACACACCAAAATGACAGACCCGACAACCCCTTGACAACCCTACCAGGGAATCTCAAGGTAAAAACATGAGATATTAGAAAATGGATGTACTGTACCCAGAATTTTTTAAAGTAAGATCAGCATTCGCAGCGCAGTTTGGAAAAAAATTCAAATAAACGACAATCGTTCGCATCGCGACTTAGCTATCCAAACCTGAGAAAATCTTATTTTTTCACAGTGAAATCGGATGATTGTACTCAGAACTAAAAATCGTACTAAATACGATTTAATCAGAACGTTTGGCAGCTATGCAAATATGCAATATAATACATAAACAGAGATAGCATTTGATTTAGATTGATCAAAAGTTTTTAAAAATCTGAAAACTGCTAGAGGACAAAATTTAAATTACTTTCAAAACCTTGGAGCACCCCCTTGCCTGCTTTATCTCATGCAATAGCAACCCCATCAGAAAAGTGGATATGAAGGCTGGTAAAAAGAGAAACCGCGACAGGGATGTATCTATTCTTTTCCCTACCAATGAAGTTACTTAAGACAACTTACCAGTGAAATAGTCAATGCCATCCTTTTTGAACATCTGGTAGATCATGCCAAACACCTCCCACATGTGTTGAGAAATTTGTGAACTGGTCAGACTGTAAATCAGGGACAGCACCTCCTCATAGAAATCTGAAATCAGCAACATCCATTACACCAACAGCCATGGTCATGCTCATATTAGATGCTGGGTGCTTAGGAGTCATGAGGCCCACAGATCTAGACTGTATCCCTGTCTCAATGGTATCATGAGGAGCAGGTCTATTACTTACTCCCAGTTAAAACCCCAATCCATTCATAAAACGGTAAAGTGAAGTACACCAAATAAGCATTTTTCCAAAGGGTAACAACAAAATGCAAAATGTAAGATTAAATCACACGCCACCATGTCAAGTGATAACTCAACTGAATTGCACCAAACTAATGACAATTTGACATGATCCCAGAGACAAAACAGACAAACTCAATGCAATGGGTCCACTACTGAGTGGACAAAGGTCAATGTGAATGACATTAAAATAGAATTTATCACTTCAGACATATCATATGGGCATGATATCCCTGGATTTGCAAGCTGGCATGTCAAATCCTTTGCCGGCCATACATTATCCACCTCTGGTCTAGATGCACAGCTGACCCATCTAACTAGAAGTAATAGACAACATTCTATAGGACAATTTCAAGTTTTTATAGAAAACAAGCAAAAGAAAATTACAAAATTGTATTTCCATTTCTAAAACTAAAATCTCAACAGGCAAAAAATTCAAGAAAATTTATTTGACAATTTTCTTCGAACCTTTCTGCCACTGATATTTTTTTTAAATATCAAAAGGCAGCTCAGTCCCTCATATCTTATTACACGAATGAACCTCAAGTAGGAGGTGCCGCCTTTGTTATAACCCTACAGTATCCAAGAGGGCATTAAGCCAAATCGAATACAGAAAATATTCAAAACTAATAAAGCCCTTCAGCTCTCATAATCACCATCATTGGTGTGAGGTAGCAGATCAGCCAGCCAGTCAGCAGGAGAGAGCCAGACAGCAGACAGAGAGGGAGAAAGAATACAAGTAAGACATTGAAGGAGGGAGTAAAAGACAAGAAAATGACAAACAGAAAAGAAGTACCGACGGCATTTTCTAACCACTCACAGGTGTCCTCATTTATAGTGTTACATCATCAGGGCTTATGACATTAAATCATTTCAGTCTATCACATTTCATGATCAATTCAATGTGTGAAAGGTTATGCAAATTCAAAGCTGTACAACTTACCGATGATGTTGGTCCGCAGAATAATGCCAATGACACTGAGAACTATTCCCTCCAACTGGATGATGATCTGTGAAATAATTTTGCTCATGCATTAGTCCTGTCTACAAATGACCACTCACAAAGTTTCCATTCTCGGGCTTAACAAAAAACATGCCTACTTCGGATTTCAACCTATTGCCAGTCCCATCTAGCATCTAGTCTATATCAATCCAAGCCCTCACTAAACATGACTAACTTTATAGCAGTATGATCATCAGAAGTCAGAAGTGAAAACAACGGTTTTCACACACAATTCGGTACCTTCCCTTTGGCTGTGATTTTTTAAACATCAAAAATATAACTAAATTTTCATGTACCCAAAGAAATTCTGACAAAAAACAAAAATGGTATAGTCATCCTTAACCTTGAGTTTTTTCTTTTTAAATTGCAGTTATTTCTCTCAATGTTGGGTACATTTTGTGTCATAATTAAAGTGTCTGACCTCCTTTTGTTCCTCCATAACGTTGAGAATAGTTTCCATGGTATTGATTATGCCAAGGGCAGTAATGGCTTTCTCCTCCGACCCATCACTATCGGACTCAATGATCTGTGCAAATGTCTGGGCCTGGGAAATGCAATTTACACATACAACAGTTGGTCAAAAATAGATCCCATGAAGATTATCAAATCAAAATAAAGTGCAATGCAGACGATAAAAACAATGCTTCATAAAAATAATAATTAATCCAATATAATCTGACCATTGATATCCAACAAACTTTTCATCCAAGTCTTTGTATTCATTTAGAACTTTTTAAGAACCCCCAACACACCAAACTAAATCTGTCAAGAATAAAATCCTTCAGCTCTCATAATCACCATCATTGATGTGAGGTAGCAGATTAGCCATACAGTCAGCAAGAGAGAGCAAGTAATAAGCAAGAAATTTGAAGGACAGAGTGAAAGAAAAGAGAGGATAAAGAGATATTTTTTTTAAAGGCACTGAAGGCTTTTCAAAACCACTCACAGATGTTCTCATTTTCAGATTTACATCATTAGGACTTAGGACATTAAGTGGCTCGATGACAGAACAATTTTCTTTTTTTTTCTAAATCCTAACCTTTTGTTTAAAATGTGACAAAAACCTGAATAAATTCCAACCCAAAACCTGAGAAGTCTAGAGATCTGTGATATTCACAGATTTCCTGGGATCATTGAGGTCTGAGCTATCGATTTAATCAATTTTAAAACAAGACCCTTCATATAATATTTGTGAAACACCCCACATCCCAAATTAACACAAGTCAAGATGCTTACAAGATGACTCATCATGTCAACAGCAATGGGGATGACATCTTCTACGTAGGTACATACAAATTTCTGCATCACCCCTGTCAGCTCATCATTTTCTGTTTCCCTGATCACATTTAGAAGTTCTGGACAAAAAACATGAAATACAAACATAAATATCCAGAAGAAACAATGGGAATTGTTAATATAGAGATATTATTTACACCCTCAAAAGAGCAAAAACAATGTTTATTTTTTATTCATTGTTAGATAGAAATAATAAAAGATATCAAAACTCCAAATCTATTTATATTGGAATAAAACATGCAAATTATACATTAATAAGATGACTCACCCATAATGACAGGCTTGACATGCGGCTGCAAGTGTGTTGTGGCTGATGAAAAAGATGAAAATAATAAAGCAAATATAAATAATATTGGTGGAACATATGAGAAAATCATTTATAATTTTCAAGGGAATAAGAAGAGCAAAACATTTCGAACAGGCAGCATATTTCTGTCATTTAATTCAGACCTGTAAATGACCAATTTCAAAATTGTCTGAACTTTTCGGCAAACTGAAAAAGTAGTTTAAAAGGATCATCCTTTGCTGCCATGCCATAATCAAGCCTTTGTTACAAAACAAACAAAAGGCTATATTCCTGGTACA
>JARDUL010140919.1:0-10698 GCA_030265205.1 Dirona pellucida
TAGCTGTGGCAGTGGAGGAGTGATGGTAGTTGTGATTGTGGTGATGATTGTAGATGTGGCAGACTTGCCACACACTTCCATCTTTTTTTAAAATCTGCGTTATCCTGATTTTAAAAATCTGACTTTGATGGAAGCAATCTGTGTCTTCAATAAAATGCTTCTATGTAAAAACAAATTATTATGAAAAATCAACTTATGTCTTAATAGATATCTAAAATGCTCAGCCTTTGTATTCCACGCAATTGAATAGGAAAAAATGTAAATAAAAAAGTTCCGAGACAATTAATTTGAATGTACATAATATCTGTACCTGGTGGGAAAATATCCGAAAATAGGATAAAAGCAGTAAAATACATTAATATCAGAAATTAAATCTCTATGACTGGTGGGTCTGTTGTGGTAGTGTTGAAAATGGTTGTATTTAATGTACGTGGTGGAATCTATGGTGACGTAGATAATTTTATAGTCGTCAGATTCATTAGGCTGTGTGTTCCACAACCACAATGATTTCCCTTGTGTGTTCTCTAATTACCGAATGTGATGGAATGTGATGCGTAATGACTGTGGTCAGATTTTCAAATCTGAGAGTGTGTGTATTCTTTTGCTTTCAGAGAAAAAGTATTAGATCAGAAAATCTGACGGCAAAGGGAAAATGTGGGGTTCATCTACGTGTGTATTTCATCAACTTGGACCGCTGTAAGCAAAGCGACACAGTGTTGGTTTCGGCTGTAAGCGATTAGAATGACAGTAATACTACTAGCGGCAGTATTCATGTACACAGCAACTCTGTGTGATAGGTTACATTTATTTTGTGATTAAAAGAATTGAATGGTGTTGCCTTTTAAAAAAAAAGGGGATAACCATTAATACTTTCAGCCCATTTGAGGAAAAAGCAAAAAGTCTGAAATCAGACGAAATCTGAAAGATTTACACCCCTGTAACATAAGTTTTTAGTTCCATTACTCGATTGTGAGAGGCCAGTATGGTTTTGAAAATACTCACTTCCACCCCTCATTCCCCTGCTGCTTTCTTCCAACTGCATCAGCTTTGGACTGACAACCTGTTTTGCCTCTTTGAGAACCTTTATCAAATCTGATGCTTGCTTGCCATTGGCTGGGGTGAAAAATGTGTATGCTGTTCCTGTGTTATCTGCACGACCAGTACGGCCAATACGATGAACGTAGTCTTCAGAGCAATGGGGGTAATCAAAGTTTATGACAAACTTCACATCCTCAACATCTGTGGAAAAATTTGAGATCCTTGTTAGCATGGCATGATGCTACATTGTGAACTTCCATCAATAGATTCAGGACTAGACATACCTACTCCACTTTCAGTCACCTCAGTCCCCACAAGTATTGGGTGTCAAAATCTGTACACTGGAGATTCATCTTAAAAAATACAAAGCATAGATCTAAAGAACATTACTAATGACCTCCATCAAATACATTTTTCTTTCTCCCCCAGAGACTTGGCGGCATTAGTCCAGTGAGAAAATCTTAATATGAATATTGCTTAAACTACCCACAAATTTGTGTCTTAACACAGAGGAGCGCAGAAATCTCAATAAAGTGCTTATCCAAGCGTTACTTTTGACTGGTGGCAATACATAGAGAAAAGTAGGGTGGGATTTAACTTGGTGAGAAGGGAGAGATGTAGTAGCCTAGCAATTATGTAAAATAGAAATGGCAGATTTCACAAACTATGGACACCTAGATACACACTCTCCACCTATGCTGCTAAATATATCCATAACCTCCATCAAATACGTCCTTCAGTAATTTATACCATATAGCACCAATGTAAATACTCCGCTCTTTTCCAACTTAATAGAAGAGAAGAACATTGCTCTCATGAGAGACCCAAACAGGCCACTCATGCCATACAATTTTAACTAAATCTTTCTTGTGCATTACAAGCGACATATGAATGATTTGCTCTTTTTTTTTCTCCAGTTAAATTACATAGATGCTTGAATTTGGAAGACTAAAATACATTTCAGCTGAGATTAGATTTTAACTTAGGACGAGGGTAGGTAGCATAAAATGAAATTATATCAGTATGGATAACATGACAGCTTACTGAAGAGAATCTAGAACCTATTTGTGAAATCAGCCGAGAAAGGTTTTGAAAATACTCTATTAAAAATTCTAGGCCAAAGTTAGCAGCGCAATCAATGACCTTTGGTTTTTTTTTAAAGCTAGCTTCTATGATTTTTTTTTTTTCACCACCCAAAGAAATTGCCACTCAGTACTTACGCCCGGTTTGCACTACCTGACCAGCTCTGAAAGCTAGAACTGGCATCGGCTTCGAGATTACAAACGCCACTCCTTGTCAGTGCCCACAGTGGGATGTTGTATCAGTTCAGCTCAGCTTCACCTTTATCAAGCTATGACAAAAAACAAATAAGAAAGTTATGAACATAAAACCACTTTTCAAATTATCAAAAAGACAGCTCAGTCCATTACATTCATATCTCTTTTAAGTATGGTGTAAATATGAAAGGATCACGAGAATCGGTATTGTCATCCTTACATGTGTAATTACTCATAACTAAAAATTGATAACCAATATCTGTCTAAGAAATGCAAAATAAAAAACAAAAAAATTGTACATATTTTCAAACATGCATTGAACTAGAAAAAAATGCCACAATATCTAACTGGGCAATCAAAATGTTATTTTAAAAATGTAAAAGAAAACCATCCTGACTTTACTGGCAGATTTCCGTCTACTTTGATTGAAATTAAAAGTAGTCAAGCTGTTTATAATTCAAAACAGTTTGGCACGTTAGGATAATATATAATGGATTAGAAGGACAATGGAACAGGATCATGTATTTGATAATATTCTCAAAACATTAATGAAGACGTAAGTAAAACAGGAATATCAGTGAGTAAAAAAATGGGGGCAAAAGTAGGAAATTTGAAATGGGACCCAAAACTAACCACATTCATGCACCACACAAAACCTAAATGCTAAAAGAAAATTCAGTATAATGCAATGTCTTATGATGACACTAATGACAGCAATTATTGTTATCTATTAAGTTTGTGTTCAGGGTTCCCAGACAATTCTAAAATTTGTTCCCTGATGCCAAAATGTTCATATTCTGGATTTTTTTTTGTTTCCAGCGCGCTGCACGGCCATATAGGTACATTCAGTTTGAACAGGTTTAAAATGTTTAAGTACCCTATGTATTAAGGTCTGTATCAAACAGGGATAGACATCTCTAAGGCAAATTGATTTGTTTGAAAAAAAACTAGTGGTCGTGGTGCTGATGGTAGTTGTACTGGTTGCGGTGGTGATAGCAGAGATGAAATTTTTGGTGGCGGTTGTGGTATTGATGGAAGTGATTTTGGTGGCTGTGGTAGTGATGGTGGAGCAGTAGCGAATATGACCATTGCAGAAATGACAATATCCTAACATTTGTATCAAAATGATTACATATGGTATAGAACTGGTGGTGGTTCTATTCGTAGTGGCTTATTGGTTGTATTCATTTTGTTGGTGGTTGTGGTGGTCATGGTAGGGGTTGTGGCAATACTGGTAGTAGAAGTGATGGAGGTGATATTGGTGGCGCTTGTGATACAAGTGATTTTTTTTGTAGCGGCGCTTGCTTGGTGGTGGTAGTCATGGATTTTGGTGGTGGCTCTGGTGGTGATGGCAGTTTCCATGTGGTTGTGGTGGTAGTAATGGTGTGGCTGATTTTGGTGTTGATTGTAGTTATAGAATTTGTGGTTGTGGTGAACAAAATTTTGGTGGTGTGGCTGTGGTACTTAAGATGTTGATTGTGAGTGGTGTTGCGGTGGTGGATGTGATATTGATGGTAGTAGTAATTTGGTATTATTGGTGATGGCAGTCATTGTCGTGGTGATGATGGTAGTTCTGACAGCAACAGTGGTTGATGTAATGGTAGGGAGGGATTGTGGCAGTTGTCATTGTAGATGTCACAAACTTGCCACACTTTAATTTATTTTTAAAAATTATGACCGTGTCGTCCAAAAAAGTAATTGCAATTGCCGGCGGATAATTCATTCTTCACGTCGAATTTCCGAGTTCCCTGATATTATCTCCTAAAATTCAATTTTCCCGACCGGGAAGCTATTTTTAAATGTTCCCTGATTTCCCCTGATATGTGGGAACCCTGCGTATTACACCCATTTTAGTTTTGTCTCATGCATGCATAGTTATCAAGGGCCACTATGGATAAATCAACTATCATGGGCGCAAGTCTATAGGAGACAGGTTCATTATCATAGATTGTGAGGCAGTTGACTACTTGTCGGGTGGAACCAACACTGCTCAGCAGGCAACTTCCAGCCTGTAGACACCATAATTCAGTCAAATCTTAAAATGCTCACTATTAAATAAAATGGAGTGACAAAATAGGCACATCACAGTTGTATGGCAAAGCACCATTGTTTGTCTAACATAAAAACAGTAAATGCAATTCATCTCAGGGGGGACTTGTCTTTAGGGTCTATTCCAAGGGAAGACAGGAATAACCCAGGCGTCAGCCTAGACAGGAATAACCCAGGTAACCACAGCGCATCAAAGTGGGATCAAGGTCTTGACAAAAACTACTTCAACTGGAATTTGAACCTGCGACCTCTTGAATCAAAAGCGAATGACTTAGCCACTGCACTAACAGCTACCCATTCATTCGATTTGTATATATTTATTCCTGATTTTTTTAAACTCCCATCAAACACACCCCTGATGCGCTGGTGAGAAACTAGCATTGACCCTGGATACAATTGTTGACAGCTATCACAACACCCACTATTTAATCTCACCATAAATAAAGCGACATTTGTTCTGCATCAGGAAAACAGGCTAAGCATGAGAAACAGCGATCAACACCTGACTGTTGCTCAACACAAACTACCTAAACAGCCCTTTTCTGTTTTTCAGATAGACCCAATTCATGTAAGTCATTGCTTAAGCACTAAGACTCACTTCACTCTACAGCAATTTCACTTTTATGGAGGCAATTCAACAGATATATATACACATTGTGCAGCGTCCCAATTTAACTCTCTGAGATGAGAAATGTTCCAACCCCACCATGCCAGATGTATATTGTAACACGTTAAGTTACACATCTTCAGAATTTTTTCTCTGAACCCATTTACATCAAAATATTTTGGTCTCTTGGCAAGAAGCAATCAGACACAATTGCAAGCAATTATTGGGTGATGATACAGTGGGACATTTGAGTCGTAAAACACTTCCAGCCTGTGGAAATGTGCTGTCAACAACATTATCCAGGGATAGTGTGCGTGTCACAAGCCTTACTGTAAACATGAGATCCATTAACCTATGTAAGAACAATGTTTTAGTCATAAATGATATACCTAGTCCTCTGGATGCAACGTCTGTGGCAACAAGAATGGGATTCCTTCCATTACGAAAGTCTGTAGAGGAAAATTAATAATTTGATATTAATTACTAATATTGAGTTTTAAAATAAATACAATGGCAGGGAAATAGATTCAGTCCAAACTTCATATTATGAATGTTAGAGGCTTTGCAATTAGCAACAAGGTTTGAACTATTTCAGTCATGCGGACCTTAAAACAAACTAAAAAAGTAAAACTTTACAATATTAAATTACATAATTCACAAAGCAATGTAGAAAGTTCAAATACTGACCATTGAGAGCCCAATCTCTTTCTTGTTGTGACTTATCTCCATGAATACAAATGACAGGCCACCTGTATTAGTAAAACAAAATTAAAAATGTTATAAATCATGAAAGTCATGATAAAAGCGTAGGTATAATAAGTGCACATTAAAAGACACAAAAACTTTTGAATAGAATAATGAGGCCACTATGGTAAATTACAGCAGCTATATCTTCCAAACACCCACCTCCATTTTCTCTGTCCAACGCCATTACAATCAAACTAATGAGGCAAAACATTATTTTCGTCACACTACTCACAAATGGATTGATGTAAAGTATCTGAGGTGACAGTCCCCACACATTCAACAATCCATACAACATAAGTTTCAAGAATCAAGGCCTACCCATCTCTCTTCATTCTACGTGCTATATCATCAGCTTTTCTTTTTGTCTCCACAAATATGAGCGTTTTATTTTCTTTTTCTTCCATGATCTCATTCAACAGTTTCACCAACCTGAAAAACAAAAAGAAATTGATATGCAAATGCATAACCACATGATCAAAAGCAAAATACTCAAATTATGAGAGCATCAAATGGACAAAGGGGAACAAAAAATATAATCGATGTCAGCTCTCATCTATAAAAAATTACACACCTCAAGCTTGCTGCTAACTCGAATCATAGCATTATAATTTCAAAGCAAGAATTACTAAAATTCTACCTTCATCACCACAAACATTGCTACACTATTTACCCCAGTATAAAATTACAAACTATCAGCAAAGCGCAATGGTAACTTTTAGGTTGCTTTTATTTTGTTTTCAACCAAGAGAAGGCAACATACTGACTGCTTTCAACAAGGATACTGCCTTTGTTAAAAATACAACTCAACCTCTAGCACCATGCATGCTTCACTTACTTTTCTTCCTTTTCATGTTCCATGCACACATCAATAATCTGCAGAATGTTGTGATTGGCTGTTAGCTGCAACGCTCCTATATTAACCTGAACATAGTCGGACAGAAACTCCTCTGCAAGTCTGCGCACTTCCTTGGGCCATGTGGCACTCCACATAAGTGTCTGTCTGTCAGGCTGTAAGAAAAATACAAATACAAATACATTCTTGCAATTATCTATTTTACCACATCAGCATACACAAAGCTAACCCTTTTGTATGAATAGAGTAAGAGAGGGGATTGTGAGGATATGGGTGTTCTCAGGTTATTTCGACTAGTTCACATATTGATATCATTTTGACAAAATCTATCTTCAGTACTCTTCATCCCAGAACAAACATCTTTGGACATATACCTATATATTGAGGTACTAGGCTACTTAGTTTGAAGTAAAACAGTCGGTAAATTTTGAATTTTTTTCAAAAAATCATTGTTGGGAAAAAGCATAATTTTTTTTGAAATTTTTGTTTTAACTCCTGTCAAATACACAATTATGGTTATATAAAAAATAAAACTAGCCTAGAACCTCCATTAAACCCTTAGAAATGGTCATGTGAAATCTGATAGCCGTAAGTCCTGTAGTTTCTGATATTTTAAGAATTTTGTCAAGCAAAGTTTGAATTTATACTAAAACGCTCTCAAAGTAAAAATCGGCCAAAACTGAGCTGCAGTACATAGAAATCAGTAAACGACTATACATATCAGCGTTTGAGGCCCACAATGATTTTTGTTAACCCAGCAAAATGCGGTGATTTCTTTTAATGTATAATTTTGATGTAAAAGTAGTGAGGGCCTAATATCACCCAAAACTATTTCCAACATACAAAGTAGAGATCAAAAAAGCATTTAGTGCAACAAAATATTCATGAAAAATGGTCAAATATCAGGAATTTTCCACCCGCTCACCCCCTTAACCACGAGATAATACAATCAAGACTTACCCTAATCTGTTCCAAGATTTTTCTAATTTGAGGTTCAAATCCCATATCCAACATCCTGTCTGCTTCATCAAGAACTAAATATGTGCAACGTCGCAAATTTGTCTTCCCGGCCTCAAGAAAGTCAATTAGTCTACCTGGAGTCGCAATGCAAATCTCCGCTCCTGAAAAAAAGAAGGCATAAAATTGAACAACATAATTTTTAGTGGCCGTGTCATGTATAGAAAAGAAAAAAAAACCATAAAAATTTCCATGCCAGTTATAAAAAGCGAGTTGACAAAAGGTCTAAATACTATTCTCTCAGATAATAACAAACCTCTTTGCAAATCTCGAATCTGTGGACCTTTGGGTGCACCGCCATAGACACTAACGCTCCTGACATCTGATGATCGGCCAAATTCTTTGGCCACTTCCAACACCTGTTGTGCCAATTCTCTTGTAGGGACCAGGCAAAGTACCTTCAGATAAATATTTTGCAATTACAGTCACATCCTAACATTGATCACATAAATACAAACAAGGATTAATAAAATATAATAAATAAATACCCATTATTCATCCCAAGGGGAAATTTGTCTTCAGGGCCTATTCCGAGAGTAGAGCGGAATAACCTAGGCGTCAGCCACACGGATCAAGGTCTTGAGAAAAAAAACTCAGTGCTTCCACCAGGATTTGAAACCCAAACCTCTCAAACCAAAGGCAAGTGACTTAGCCACTGCACCACCGGATAATAGTCCCCCAAGGCAGACAAGCCAAAATGACAAAAATGCAAATAGGGATTTTTTACTTAAAGACGGTAAAAGCTGTTATTGAGCATTGCCTGACTTATATTGGTATCAAGTTTGGGGAACAATTTTAATTCTGCCATTGGTAAACATTTGAATCAATTTTGTTATTTTGAGCAATCATAATTGGAAGCAAATTCCTTAGTACATTGTGAAATTATGACATCAAGAATTCCTCCTGACAGTTAGCAGCAGTCATGGGACATGCTTCACCAGAAAATCCAATTCCTCAAAAGCACCATGGCAGATGAGAACACTGGCCATGATTCTTATGTAATATAGGTAACATTTTAAAACAGGCAAATCTAGTTCCCATTTTGCATGAAATCAACAAACTTACAATGGGTCCATCGCCGTGTTCCAGATATGGTTGATGGTTCAAATGGACAACAGCAGGCAAAATAAACTGTAAAAGAGAAAAGTACTTGTAAAACAAATAATCCCTCATTTATCTTCTTCAGACACTCAAAAAGTAAGTAATGCTAAATGAATGATATAATCTTTAATACAGAAGACCTGACAAAATAAATATCCAGATATCTCAAGATAAGAAAAATAAATGTCCCACATATTGCAATCGTTTTCAATGTCCTGGACAAAGGGATCGAGAACTCTCAAATATAACACCACTCATTTGTTATGTATACTAAAAAAAATATAAAAATATTCATCCCATGGGGAAATAATTTGTCTTTAGGATCTATTCCGAGGGTAGACCGGAATAACCCAGGCGCCGCAATATAGGATCGAGGTCTTGAGAAAAAAAAACACCAGTGCTTCCACCAGGGTTTGAACCCGCGACCTCTCGAACCAAAGGTGAGTGACTTAGCCACTGCACCACCTGGCTCCCCATGTGTACTAAGCATGTCTAGTGTCTAAACATGTTCCATGTTATAGAATTCTGACATTATTGCAGCTAGGACCAACACAATATTATGGCCTAGGAAATAAAATAACGAACTTAGCGAAAATGTAAGTATATTTTTCTTCTTTCGACCTGGTATATAACTTGCCCAGTGTTTTGAGAGAATGTGATTCCCTCAAAAGCTAGACATCTTTTTAGGTTGTAATTTTCATACATGTATCATGCTTAAATCATCTATTATTGTAAATTGCAAAGAGGTTGTTGAGAATGACTATGTGGCCCCACAACTGTAAGAAACGTTCATTGGTATATTCGAGTCATGATTAGTCAGCCTAACAATATGCTGACTTAAAAAGATGTTAATTACCCCAAGCGTCTTCCCCGATCCAGTCTGGGCAATACCAACAAGATTTTTGCCAGACAAAGCAATGGGCCAACACATAGATTGAATGGGAGTTGGTGCTTGCCAACTATTTCTGCGAATCTGGCTCATCACATAATCTGTTAGGAAAGGAAACAATGGCGTATAATAAACTAAATACTTTCTTAGACTTTGGAAAAACTTTGTACATACATGATATATGTAAGGGGGAAAAAAATACAAAAATGACATGTCACAAATAATATTCCAAACAAAAACATGCTCACATACATTATATTAATACAAATGACAGGATTCTAGTATATATTAGGATATGTGTGACTTGATAACGAGCACACAAAAATAGAGCCCACTGGTGTCAAGTTCTTTGTTATATTTATAGAAATTGTCATACTTCACATTTAACAATCCAAACCACGAAAGAAAATATGTATATCATGAAATCATTATTTTTCAACGTAATAAGTGCACTCAATTTTCTTGGGATGACTTAACAAGGTCATTGTTTTACCTGGAAAATTTCCTTCGTCGAAGTTCAAAATAGCATTTGGAATGTCTCGACCAGAAGTAGTGATCTGCTTTTCACTCATAAAACTTTGCGTCTCCATCTGTGGGAAAAGATTGGTTGGTAATTATAATTCACAAAGTTATTTAAATGGTCTTTATGATTTATCTCTAGATATCTCTAAAATGAAATCAGCTATTAAAGAAATCATTTAGAATTGAAGATGAACTGATCTAAATTATTATACACGGCGTAGACTTCACTATCCCTTAGCGGAAAATTAGTCGGAGCACTTAGCGGAAAATAAAACAGCGTAGAGAATAAATAAAGACGTCTTGTAACTGGAGGACGTCCTAATGACAATTATTTTATTGTCTGAAATCAGACAATTGTCTGAACATTTACAGGTCTGCAATTGACAATAACACTGCAAAGCGTCAATTGACACTGATCGGTATCGGAGGCACAATTGACAATAACATAAGTAATCGTCAATTGGAACTGCACAGAATCGAAGTTACTGTTATCCATCAGCCACGTTACTTTTGTTACCCATCAGCATCATGCAATTGTAATTCTATTCGTATTCTAATGAATCATTTTCATTTCTTCAGCTCAAATTCATAATAATAT
>JARDUL010141030.1:0-10696 GCA_030265205.1 Dirona pellucida
CGTATTTTGGATGCAAAATAAATGTTGTCTTCTTGGGATACTTTTCACTTCATATTTATTTGGAAATATTTCTATTAGTTGTCAGGAATTCTGTTTTAAACTTATCATACTGTACATCTTCAAGTTAAATTAGTAGAGGGAGACGGTGTTGCGTAGTGCTGTTATGGTAAGAAGTGTAAGTCTATTTTTGGACTTGCTCATGTTTTCAGATTTTTTTCTCCGTTTGCCATTTACACCCCTGCTACTTTCATTTGAAATGGTAAGGAACTTCACAACTGTGGAATTGGATTTTTAGCTAATTTTTTTACGCCTTATATTTCTTGTCAAGGATGAGTGTCAAACAAAATGTTTTTGATCATTGCACACATGAATTAGACTCTATCATAGGTTTTTTGTTGTTGTTTAAAAAAATTATAATTCTCATTGACATACTTTGTATGTTGGATGGTACTTAAAGTAGTTAAACTGAAGTGACATATGGAAAAGTATTTTGGAAACCATATTTTCATCACTATTCCCATCCATCTATGTCCAGGTAGTAGAATTGGGTACCTACATATTGTATTTATTGTTATAGTATAGTTATGAGTGATATGTCTGTTTCAAAGGAACATCTTGAAAAATATAAAAGATGAGAATTTTCTAAAACATCCTTTAATTTTCCTGGTACTAACTGGTATCTTGGTCTAAAATCTGTCAAATATCCAGGTAGTGGTAGTCGGGGTTTAATCACTGGAAGCGAGTGGCGAAAAGCGCTAGTTGTATGAAGCAGATATTCATAGTGTCTCAAGTTGCTGAGTTTATTTGTCTTGGGCTCTAACTCTACTAATCATGTGGCCTCACCTCTTTCTCAAACATTCGGTCCATAATTTATTTTAATCTGATTTTGAATATTTATTGTAAATACATTAAGCCTCACAATTGGATAAATGCATGGATAAATGAGAAATTGGATGTGTATGTGAGAGTGATTTGATAAAATGTTTGTTAATACATGAGTAAAGGCTTTCTTTGCAGAATATGATATGGGATCACATGTGCATAAAATTAGTTATCACTTCAGGTCAAGAGGAAAGGGTCAAAGGTCAGGTTTTTAACTAAAAGCAACTGCAATGCAAAATCAGATCTGAACCACTATTTGATTCACAAGTGAAAACAGCTGATAATCTTTAGATTTAGATTATGAATTTAAGACAAGCAGGTGGTCAGTTCTCCATCTGAATCCTTGAATGGCACCATGAGTAACACACTATTTACTGTTACCCATGTTCTCCTCTGCCCTCACAGTAGAAGCCATTTCCCAGGTTTTTTACCCCTCAATATAAATGATTAGCCACCAAAGACATAAGACGAAAAATACCAAACACAAGTGGACTTGTGCAATGAAAACTTTCTACTATTCTCATTTGATTTCAAAATGTTTCATGGACTCACCAATATTAATATTATTATAGCACTTTTCATTTGATAAAGAAAATTATTTTCTGCTACTTTGTGTATTGGACATTATCTGGTACAGTAGCTGAACATTTCATTCTATTTATAATTAGCTTCTATTTTTTTTTTAAATGTGGATGTACATACATTACTTCATTCTGAGTCTGAGGGATAATGGGTTACGATTACCTGTTGTGTGAATAATCATTCAAAATGGTTTCTTCTAACTTCCCTGGGTTTTTTCCTCTTTCTGTTCAATCGTTTATTAACATTTTTTTTTCATTATTAAATGTGTGTTGTGCATGTGAATCTCTACTTGTGAGTATCTCTGTATGTGTGTTGTGTGTGTAGTTACATACATGGATCTGTATGTGTGTATGCGTGTCTGCATGTGAGTGCATCTGCTTGCATCTTTATGGTGTGATCAACTGTTTACAAGTTTGTATTGCTAGAGGAGTGTTGTTATATAGAATTATGAGTATATGTGAGTATGATTCTGTTTGCATGACGATTGTTATTATTATATCTGTATTACTATGCCATTTTTGACGATTTTGATATGTCACCTCAGTGGAGATGCGTTATATTCATGATGGTTATTATGATTATTATCAATAAAGAACAACTATGGACATACTTATTCTATGAAATGTAATTTGTCTCTTACCTTTGTTATGTAATTGGTCTTCTTTAGTGTGTGTGTGTGTGAGAGAGAGAGAGAGAGAGAGGGGTGGGGGGGGGGGTGGGGGGAAAGGAAAGGGTCAGACGGATGTAGAGAGAGTTGTCTAAGATCATGGTCCAGATAGATCCTGCTTGTGCTGTTGTGAAATGGAATATTTCTATAACTTACCTCTCCACTTTCTTAATTTGATATAAGAAATCCATCGAAGATCCTGTGATTTTTAAGCAAACCCATGACAATCGCAATGCCTTTAAATTCATAAGGAAAAATTGGAGTGCAGTAAGATTAAATATAAATGCCTTTCATTGTTCCACTGCTCTGAAACGTCTTAATTAACAAGCTTGAAAGATGAGTGATGTTCAGGAAAATAAAAGTGGCTTTAGTTTGTGCTTCATTGCCCATGAGTAGCAAAAGATTTGATTTGCTCTTCTCCTTATCCTCTGCATTCCTGATTTGATTGATTGGCCGTGAACTCAGGTTTGAAGAGTGGGGAGGTGATGGGGCAGTAGGAACTGGAGGACACTGATTATTTTGCTAAAGCAATTTTTAGACCCTTGTTAAAGATGCAGGTGGTCATATTGGTGCCAAATATTTCTATTTCATATTCGTGAGTGTTAATGAATGTGAAATTGAAATCCTTGAAATGAAGGGAGATTTCCCAAGCATACGACGATTTAACCACCTTTCAAGTGGAAATGCTCAAAACTAGCTGCTGTATAAATGGAGTTAAATTTGCTGTACCTTCCCCTTCTGATACAACCACAAATATTTTACATTCCCTTTGTTTCCACTGATAATTTAAAAAGTAATCTTAAAATTTTATTTTTTTGGACTGGAAAATAAACCACATTATTTGAGCTACTGGGCCAGTGTGTAATATGATATAGATATGTATGGCCATTAAGGATTGACATGTCATTATTTTGTGATCTGAACATGATTATTCAGAATATTTGGGGTGTACGTCTTGTGATTCGACCTGGTAAGATTGAAAGTCGTTAACTCTAAGTGAAGTATTTGACAGTGGTCAGAAATGATATTCATGTAAGTAGTAGTCGACTTTGAATTCAGTGTTGTTACAATATATTCTTGTGACCAGAATGAAAAGAAGTTAAATGGGTTGATATAAAATGAAAATATTTCTACTGTTTGGAGGAAAACACGACTATTATGACAGTATTCGTTTGTCTATTCATGTGTTTTATCTTCATGGTCTTGATATAAATATATTGTATATGTTGTCTCCTATTACAACGCCCTGTAATAGATTGTGGGTTGATATTTGAATAAATATTGTTATTATTATTAACATTATTTATTAAATTGGGATTACATGTTGACCAGTCTTTTGTATATTCATGCTATAACCATTGGATGATTTATTTAATCTTTCTTTGGTGAAATAAAATAAAAGATTTTGATGCAAACTATAATTTATATCTCTTTTTTTTTAGTTCTTTGCCTGAGTCTTCATATAAATGATTAATAATGAATGGCGTTAATAAATAGCGCTTATCCACACCACACGCTGTGGATTGGGTAGGTGGGGGGAGGAACAGAAGGAGGATTCGATCAGAGAAAGGTCAGTGGAAGAGAAACAACGATTGTTTAACGATTGAGATTGGGATTAAATTAACATGTTGATTTATAGAATATGATTTATGATGATATAAAGATGAGTTCAGGCTCACAGACATCACTTTATTCATCCCCCAGCCGGGAATGCTATTCAATATCCTCCTCAACTCCATGTAGATCATACACTAGAGCAGCAGGCTTGGCTCATCATACTAATATAATGACAATGACAACATTGAATTTGAATGCATCTGGGACATAGATCCTACGATGAGGGGTCAAAGTACAAAGTTGCTGCCTTTCCATTGGCTGACAAAAAATGAAACATGTGGGGTGCAAAGCTATTGAGCGATACAAGTAATCGCAATTGGTATTGAAGAGAGGTGGGAAAGTGTGAATATGAATCACTAGCAGGGAAAGGTTTCACCAGGTCGGACGTTCTCTTGATTGAAAGAGGAGTAAATATAGAAGGATACTGGACATATGTAAGGCCTCTTTAGACCAAATTAAGACAGGCGTAGCCCTTCCAAGCCTGGCATCATCCAGACACGCAGTATCAAATTTCAAGTCGCCCTAAATATTTTGGAGGGCCATATTAATATTAGGACCATTTTTGGAGTTCATGATGTAGTTTCAGTTTCAGCTCTGTCTGATCATGATTAAGCCTAAATGTTCACAAGCATTAACATCTAATGATGATCAAGGCCATTCAATCCATGACAAAGCCCTGTGCATGAGTGCTATTGCAACGCAAGTTCTGCTGAAGGCATGCAAAGTGGATTTCTCTTGACTGGATTCTTTTAGAAAAGGGGGTGGTAGACATATTAAATATTGAAATAAATGTATGAAATTTTGGATTTGAGATTAGAATAATTACTTATTTCATTTGTTTTTTTCTTCTCTCTTCTGAGAGGGGGTCTAAGTTATCGAAACACCCTGTAGTACCCACAATGAACTATGGAAACATACTTTGTATTTTACATTACTTAACATAAGAAAAAACTTTTCAAATTCATGCCATTTAATTTATTCGCACATGAAGATAAATAGTATTCATTGGTCAGACATCATTTATTGCATTATCGACTTTTCAACACTATGGACTACTTTGTCTTTCCTTTTGTCGCCGTCGGTAAATCTCTCCCATGGGTGTATTTCTTTGTCAAGTTCCATCCTCAAAAGCCAAGACTTGTAAAACTGTAAAAAGCCTCTGAATTGTCTCTCAAAATTTGGACTGAGGTAGACACTAGAACCGTCAGCATTCTTTTCCTGAGAACAACAAAAAAACATGTATGTTTCAACAAAATGCAGCAACAATCACAAAAGTCAAGAGTAAAATAATAGTATTCAAGTTTGAATTGAGGAATACACCCAGTAGTCATTTTAAGAATCAAGAAAACCTAAATTTAAAGACGAGGCAATTTGTTGACGAATAGCTGATGATCAAAAAAATAAATAAAAAAATGCACAAATAATTGTACAGGTTCAAAACACAAATAATTGTACAGGTTCAAAACACAAATAATTGTACAGGTTCAAAACACAAATAAATAATGAGCATAAAACAAACATCCTTCAGGTTTCCCTTTCTTCGGTTCTTCAGCAAAAAATAAAAATAAAAAAATAAAAAAGGAATAACATTTTTCGTTTAATCATCCAAATCCATGCTAAGCCTTAGACAGAATACTGACACACTAAGCATTTGTATGGAAACACAAAGGCACATAATCATCACACATGCTGAACACAGCTGACAAATCTATGGTTGAGGAAATTAAGACAAGCAGGGGATCAGCCCACTTTGTCCAATCACCTTCATCTGCTGTGAGAAACAATAAACATCAGACGACCAAGAATTAATTTTCTGTACCCATGTTGCTCATCCCCTTGCCTATAAAAACAAATGTGGAGAATTTTTTGCTACCAAGACAAACAGATTATAAGGGTTGTTTTGAGAAAAACCCAAAACAACCAGGATTTTTTCAGCTTGACATCCGCATGCAGACTGATGCACACAACTTTCTATGCCTTGTGTTATATGTATTGCGTCACTTGACAGAGAAGTGGGGAGCAATGTAAAATTCTCATTCTAATTCTAATGCTTATTTCGTGAAAACCGTGTAGCAATAGATTTATTAAAATATTACTATTGTACTACACACGCAATTAAAATAAGTGTCCTGCAGAGCCTTTGCATGACGGTTCTTACTTCGGTCAACCCGAACTCAGTTCGAGTGAAGGCGTGTAGGGCCCTTTACAGATACTTACTGCTGTCACAACGTGACGTTTGGCAATGGCAATGCTTTTCTCTACCATCCCAATGACTCGGCAACTTGGCTTCAAGGCCATGTCTTCCATTTTTTCCAGCAGACGTCGCTTGTACAGGAAGTTGAGGCGACTGATATAAACCAAATGACCCATGACCTCAACAGAGGGTTCCACATTAGCAGCCTGTGATATAAATAATATGAGGGCGTGGATGTGATGCATAGTAGTAAATAAAAAATTACTCATACAAAAACCAGTGTCAAGGAAACAGCTCTGGAAATAATGTAAGAATTGTTTAAACAGTTTAATATTTTATCTCTGACCAGGTCCCATTACATTCTTAAACATCAAATCTTGTATAATTTCCGAAAGGATTAATAAAGTATAAATTGAATTGAATTGAATTGTAATTGAATCTCTTTTCTGGTCCCATTACATTCTTAAATCGTCTCTTATCTCTTTTCAGGTATCATTATGTTATAACATCATGTCATGTTAAAACATCAGTCTTTTGTTAGGTCCTTCGTTTGAGAGATGTGTTTTGCCTTACTTGACCCAGAAAATTTTCTTTTAGTGTTTAGGTTCACAAGACAAGAGAAACTTTTCATATTAACAGGATAACTTATCTAAAATCTGGCTACTCCTTTATAACGAAAGGAAATAAAATATGAGAAGGAGACATTAACAATCATTGATGTTATTATGTCAAATAGTAATAGTAATCCCACACTAAAAAATAACATTACAACAAAAGTGAACACAACAATGGTCATCACACAACTACCTCCCTCTTCACCTCTCTCCTTCCAACACTTTGTTCATCCTATCACTAACCTCCATGTCCTCCAACAAAACCTGAGCTTCCTTCCAGCTGTGGCAGGTCAAGGCCATGGCAGCATACGTCTGCATGTTTGGTGTTAGTCGCAACTTGGATACCAACACTAGAACTTCCTGGGGAGGAAGCCGGGGTGTGTTTGTACTTACAATATTCCATGGGATTAAAAAATGTAGGCAAAAAATCTTTAAGATGAATAAAAATGGCGACACAAGGCAGAAGTTGATGAGTTTTACAACCTGTCTCTGAGCTCTGATTTGAACAATAACTATGAACATTTTAAAATACATTTTCCTCCCTGCAATATTCCATTCTTTTGAAAACAGCCTGAATCAATAAGACATATTTAAAATTGAAAAGAATATATGTGGAGTAAATATAGCCTCCAGTAAGGGAATTATAGCATAAGTTATTCTTTAAAGAGAGTTCAATATCTTAAATTAATCAAGAGAGGTGGTAGTTACCCTAAGCCTTAAACTGATAAAGGGAAAGGAGAAGGAAATGAAGAAAATTTCAAATGTGGTATAAAACTACATTAATATTGTAGCTATTAATATTGGAAGTTTCAGCGCAGCCAATGTCTATAAAAATACATCATTTAAGAAACCTGCATACAAAAGGTTGCGACTTACCCTAATGGAATGACTTTCATGACGCATGTTTCTCCTCATCATAACGTTGTTAAGAAAATCAACATCCGGAGGGACGTTCATGCCTTCCATGATCCGAAGAACCATCTGTTCACTCTCTGCATTATTTGGTACACAGGACAGAAGCTCTGTGAATGTTCTTATGTCTGGCTTTATCCCACTGCCCATCATGTGAGAAATTAGAGTTGTCACTCCACCAACCAAGGCCAACCTTCCAGGTTTTGTGTTGAGATCAGACACAGTAACAGACTTTGAAAGAGATAAGTCAGAAGTCATGTCTGTGCTAGGATTGACTTTTCTTACTTCAACGCTTTTAGTCATTACATCACTGCCAAGGGACATAGAGTCTGTTTTCTCATTTCCACCCCATTTCAATTCCTTAGAATTGTTTTCCCACCATTCTGTTTCATGAGATGTGTCAGAGATCCTAAAGCTGCTTGATAATTCACTCTTCATACTTTTGTCATCAGATGCAGATAGTTGGGTTAACTCTTGTTTGTCTGCATATTTGTTAAAGGCTTGGGTTAAAGTCTTATCACTGGATCTCGGCCCGTCCTCAAGGCTTGAACCCGACTCCCCCGTGTTGTCTGAGTGACTCTGGTCTCCAGAGGTTAGCAAAGCATTGTCACCCTCCCATGTTTTGAAAAAGTCAACTGGAGGAATTTCCCTTTGTCGTTGACCAAGGCCTAAATCAGCTGCCAGTGAGTTCACATCGCCAACACCGCAGTCACGAACACAACGCACCAACAGGTTGTAGGTCTGGTAAGCTGGATCAATATTGTACTCTCGCATCGCTTGCCATACCTTTGAAGTAGAAGAAATATTAGTTCTCAGTTTGAATAAATGAATATAGACATTATATGACTGAATTTGTCTCTCCTTTGATCCCAATTCTGTAAAGAATTAAATTCTTGCCATGGCAAAGACAGACATATTATACATATGCTATTCAACAAAAATGATTTTAGTAAAATAATACATAGATACAAAATAGGTGATTGATTCCCTGTATGTTATTTCAGTGACTCATTTCTCACTTGGGGTCAGATGAGGAATAAAAAAAATAGAAACTTGATAGCAAGAGTCTTCATCCGCATGGAATTTTTTCTAATGTGTGTGAATATGTAATTTGTTTGTGTGTGTGTGTGTGTGTGTGTGTGTGTGTGTGTGTGTGATTAAAAGGACCCAGGACCTTATTGGAGCTAGAGTTGTGTTTACCTTGAGAGCCCTCCGAAATCCTGACTGCTCATCCATAGCACAGGCCATGAGAAGAGTATTAAAGCATTGAACGTCCAGAGGAATCCTTGCCTCGTCCAAGATCTGAAAGGCCTTGGGAAAATCTCCACAAAGAGCAAAGGCTTTCATGGAAGCCATAGTGGTGATGGGACTTGGGGGAATCCCCTTAACCTGCATCTGCTGGTAGAGGGAGTTGGCATGCTTCAAACCGTAATCCGACATGGGACAATTGGCACAGGCATTGAACAGGCTGGTGTAGACTTGGTCTGGCGGATCTAAGCCCAGCTGTTTCATCTGAAATTCCACGGAAAAAACTATATCAGAGAACAACATTTTATCAACACGGGTTGCAACATTAATAGAAACAAGGTGTGAAAGACATATTAGTAAAAAATGCAGAACAGTTGACTTAAACTCATCTTAATTAAATCGACATGCTAAATTTATGGTCTATTTATTCCTCATCTTTGTTAGAAATCAGTGATAGATTGAAAGGGTAGGGAAGAATTTTGCCTAAAGTAAATACTCCAAGCATTCCAAGCCATCAGCCATGAGTAGTGAAATATTAGAATTATGTTTTCTGAATTATAATTTCTTTGAGTTTTCTTTTTTACGCTAAGCTCAAAAGTATTGTTAGCAGAGCATCAGTTACGCTGAAATTTCACTTGGTCGTGATGTCCAGATTAAGATCAGTCAATCAGCCCAGCAGTATCATCCGCAATTGTAATCTCTGCACAATAGTGTAGCAGTGGTAGAAATAACAACAGCAGCAGTAGCAGCAGTACTAGCGGTAGTAGTAGTAGTAGTAGTAGTAGTAGTAGTAGTAGTAGTAGTAGTAGTAGTAGTAGTAGTAGTAGTAAACAGAACTAAAACTGATAAACCCTCTGGCAATATTCACTTTTAAAATATTGATACTATCATTAGGTATCAATTGCAGTAGGGACCATCATAATTTTTGGGGCCCCCCCCCCCCCCCCCCCCACACACATACAAACATACACACCACACAAAAAACCCCACAAAATAAACAAAAAAACGAGTTTATTGTCAGGCAATATAAGAGGTTTGACTGCATAATAATAATATAACAATGTTAAAGAGGGAACACTAATTTGCCTGCAGACCTGTCGGAAGAGTTGAAAAGCCTTTCTGGTGTATCCAGCCCTCCCCACAATCCCAATCAAAGTGATAAATGTGCGTTTGCTGGGCATAACCCTGTCCTGGACCATCATCCATTCATCAAACACCTGCATGGCTTCATTGATCTAAAGGCAAACAAAGGAATGGCATACATGGACATTGTGAAATATATTATACACTCTTAATAATGAGAGTATGAAAAAAAAGAAAAAAAAAGAAACTGATGATATGAGGATGGCATGGGAAATGAAAAAGTCAAAGAAAAGGGAAGGAAACAGAAAAAAAATTATAGTGAAAATATACTTTTTTTGTTTTCATTTCAGATTAGATCAGTGATAAAAAGTATTGATCAATAAAGCAAACTAGTCACTCTTTTCTTTAATAATGAAAACAATTTTCTACTATTTTAGTTGTGACCATCTTGAATCATAATCCTGACCTTTCCTTCTCTGCCAAGCTTGGTCATCTTCTTGGTGTAATAAAAAGCTTTCCGTCCCAACCTCCCATATCGAGTCAGGGGAATGTTCCGTCTCGGGTCCCTCTCGTCATCCTTATCGTCGGGATATTCTTCCACCATTCTTCGGGAAGAATTTAATTTTTCAAAATATCAAGCATTATTGCATTATCAAAGCTTAAAAATACAGTACAGCTAAGTTAATTTTTTCTGTAGATGTCAAATAAAAATGACTTTCAGTGGAGTCCGCTTAAGATAAACTTAGTGGGACCAGACAATGAGTTTATCTTAAGCAAGGTTTATCTTAACCATTTCCAAGGGAAACAACCAGTGGTTATCTGTTGTTGTTTATCGAATCCCCTTTATACCGCAATAAGCAGTGTAGGGACCAGCCATATGTCAAGCTCTGAAGGGTG
>JARDUL010141362.1:0-10694 GCA_030265205.1 Dirona pellucida
TCTCTCTCTCTCTCTCTCTCTCTCTCTCTCTCTCTCTCTCTCTCTCTCTCTCTCTCCCTCCCTCTCTCCCTCTCTCTTTTCTCGCACACACACACTATGTATCTCTCTCATACTATGACTCTCTCTGTGTATGAACATAAAATGTTCACCACAGGAAATAGCAAAAGAGCTATGAATAGTACTTATCATATAAACCTTAAATCGCCTCTCAGGGTCGGAAGCAAGGGTGGTGTAAATGGAAATGGATAGCGGAAGGTCTGTGGTCCGATTATAAAACAAGTTTGATTCTCTCAAGCGCAAACATGTACATAAACACCCATTGTCTATAACTCCATTTCTCTCATGATTTCATAAATGTCACTTGTTATTCACTATGTATCTTAAACTCCCTACCTTACTTATATTTGGTGTTGTTTCCAATGGGTGTCATGCACCTTTTTGCATTGTGAAAAGATTATTTGACCGTCTCCAAACTTGAGTAGCAAAATCATTAATTATTTTAAAAAATAAAAATTCCGGATCTATTTTGTGTTTCTCGCCCATTTCTCTTCGGTGCTACCTAAAAAACAATTCAGAGCTAATTTGATTTGGTGTTTACGGCCCCGTTTAGTCTATGGGCGACATCTTAATATCGCGGTTTCACTTTCATATTGCTCGAATGGAAGTTGACTTTAAACGCAACTTTAATCGAGATGATTGTATCATTATTTGATGTGACGTTTTTATTCTACACTCAAACATTTTGTTGAGTGGACACCCGTCGAGTTTCTCCTGCGATTGGGAAAGTTGGTTTTAAACTACTGCAGTATTCATAAAACTTGAGCTAACAAATATGTCATGCAATATTTGCACGCAACGAATCACTAAAACTGCATAACATGGGAACAGGAAGAAATTATTCATGGGAAGAATGATAATGGTTTCAAGTTTCAGGTTTTAATCACTAATAGACAAAGGGCTAAGTCATTATTTCCATTAGTATTGTGAATCTTAACATAATATAGATTTTTTAAATTGCTGAATATAAACGTGCATACAAACTCTAGCAGGATAGGAATTCGAACTCGTGTCTTCTCCTTTGCAGTATGACTCTATGTTCCGTGATGATTATAATGATACGGGGTAGAATCTGAAGGTCCGGCCTGACAAGCTTGGCCTATTTCCCTTGAAAGTTCAGCGAGACTGCTTGAATCTATCTAAATCACATGGGACGTTTCCGACAGTCGATTAATAGGATAATAGTCAGCTGAGATCCCTTTTAACGGCAAAGCATCCATTTTAGGTCATACGATTTGGGGGCTGCTTGGTACTTAGCGGTCACGTCATGTAGTATTCTCTTGATATTCGAACATTTTATTCATGTTATTATCGTTATAGAGTTGTTGTAAATATTGTGTTGTTAAGATTGCTGCTAGTGTCTTTGTGATTGACGTTTGTCAGGGTGATTAAAGTACCAATATAGAATCGTAATATCCACTGTCACTGATGAATAACTCATTTTCAAAGATTGAATCATTGACTTCTCTGTATGTATCAGCAAAAAATAATTAAGTAACGATATTATATTATAATTGTATGAGTTCATAAACAATACACGTTGTTCCGAATGCACAGTTTCTTCTGAAATTTTCATCAGCGTTTCTGACACACCAGCGGCAATTTCTTGAATGATTACATTTTTAGCCACATTGCTCATACAGTTATCATTAATGTTTCTACAATATTCAATGTTTTTAAAAACATTTTCCTGCAGACGAAACCCATTTTGTTACTGTCATATTGATCTGGCGCTCAAATACGTTGGATTTATTTTCTACATTTTTTCGAGAGTCTTCCGCGTCTTTGATCTCTAATGTCTTCATATCCCGAAATGAATTAAGTAGAGATGGTTTCTGGGAGTCAGGAGCTTCCATAGAATCTTTATTTGAGGTCGCGTCGATCATAAACAAACACCCAGGTGGTATAAATAAAAGAAAAACTTTCCGTAAGAGTAATTCGTTATTTGGATGCATCAAATCAATGGACTTTAAAAAAATAATTTTGAACTTGGTGAACACCACCTACCTACACACACACACACACACACACACACACACACACACACACACACACACACACACACACACACACAAATATATACACAAACAAACAAAGACACACGCACCTTTTCTGAATTAACTTATTTTCTATTGACAACTAAAGTCACTTTGAGGGAAGGAAGCCTGCAATGAAATGCACCTGGGAAATAAAAGAAAACAACATTAGTATCCCGGAATTAAATTGAATGGAAATTGTCCGCACTAAGCTATTTCTAGAGGTCATTTCAATTTGCTGGCTGATCTCAATAAAGGCAAACGTTCATTAAATGCTATTGAACTGATTCGATCATTGAAAAAGAGAGTCTCTCGTTATATCCAAAATGCACTCCTTGACTGTAACAGCAGACTGTGGCAGTATAATTGATGACTCCCACGTCCCAAAACGAATCAAGAAGAAACGGTCTGTGAGGGCAGGAGAGTTCGGAGCAACGTTCTCTGAGGTCACATCAATCAAGAACAAACATCAAAATGGTAAAACAAAAGTGAATTAACTTGTCCTTAAGGAGGATTTAATATTCTATTCGTTACATCAAAAGAATACAATTAACAAATATCTATGCCTTTCCTAAATTCACTTACACGCCCATTTACATTCAATATGGTAAACACTCCTAGAGACACGCTACTTACTCATACAAATACACTCATCCACATGACAAAAACACACAAACACACACACACACACACTCACACACACACACACACACACACACACACACAGACACACAGACACACAGACACACACTATGCACATGGTGTATATTACTTTTAACTTCCAGGAACCAAAAACAAAAACTAAATTGCCTTTTTTAATCGTTGATTTTAGTGGGACAAAAGTAAATACACGGGAAGTCGGAACTGAGAAATATCCATTTTAACTTTGGGTTCACGACAACGAAATGAATACCAAGTGTCCACTCTAATAATTTTTTCTAGAAGTCGTTAAAATTTTCTGAGCGATCACAATACAGGTATCCACTTATTAAATGCTATATAAACTGATTCATTCAATTTGAAACGGTCTTTAGTGTTATATACAAAATGCACTCCTTGACAGCATCAGACTGAGTGACTGTGACAATATAATTGATGAACTCAGCAATCAATACATAATTGAAAAGAGAGTTCTGTTCAATATGTTTGCAGTTCATCTGTTCGCTTTTGTTTTCCAATTTGTTTTCGTTTTGTTTTTGAGTTTAGTTTATTTGGTTTTTCAAAATGTGGGGAAGAAATGAGGGCTGGGGGGGGGGGGGGGGGCGTATTGTTTACGATTTTAATGAACGCAATCAACTCGTTGACCTTTTGTACCTTCTTTCATCTACAACTAATTGCATTCCTTTTCTCGCAGTTTTCAAAGATACACCCAGCATCACATTCGCCACGCATAGCTGAATACAAGGTAGACAATAAAGGTATCAATCGGGCATTTTGACCAACCAGGGGTCGAGCTTACTTTTGACACGTAACAAGCAAGTGATATACTTTCAAGAGTTATTTAACTTGATTAACCAACACAGCCTATATATATCAGTTTATTTGTGACTATCCCCCACAGTGTTAGAAGAAACTTTATGTCATTTCAAGCAAATAATATTAACGTAATATAATGCTAGAAAAGTTGTCATACAATGTAACTTCTATTCCGATTCAAATCCGTAGCCTTTAAAAAGAATCGAAAGACATTGACGAAACCTCAAACTAATCTTCTTCTTCTTCCTTTTGTTTGCAGTCCACCTTTGTCGTATTGTCGCAAACGTAACATTGTTTTTATGAACACAACGTCACTAGACGAATAAAAAACGTTTGACATGAAAAATTCTACAACAATAATTTTGTCCATATTAGCTTGACCATCGTTAAGCTGTCCTTAAATCCTTCTAATGAGTGTTGTTGTACTGCGTTAGGTGGTAGCTTATTCCACAATCGAATTGCAGACACAAAAAATGATAGTTGGAATGTGGGATTTTATAGCGGGAGTCATGACCTCTTGTGGCCGTTGTGATCGGTCTAAGGGTTTTATTTGGAATATCGAGTAGTTCTTTTACTATTTAATCTATCTAATTATTATTATTGGTGGGACATGATGAAAAAGGAACCCCTGTGAAAATGTAACTTGTTTCAAATCAACGAAACACAGTATGTCCACAAATTTAAAAACAAATACCCCAACATTTTTGTTTGTAAACAGCAAGACAATTCAAAAGACATATTGTGCACATAAAGTATACTGTCTCGACCCCGGACAATAGGAGTTAGGACTGGGGATTTCTATATCTGAGAATCAAGCAAGTAAATTTCTTTTTTCATTGTCAATATCTTATGTCAATATCTTATATCAATATCTTACGTCAATATCTGATTTCAATATTTTTTGTCAATATCTTATGTCAATATCTTATGGCAATATCTTATGTCAATATCATATGTCAATATCTTATGTCAATATCTTAGTTCAATGTCTGATGTCAATATCTTATGTCAATATATTATGTCAATATCTTATGTCAATATCTTATGTCAATATATTATGCCAATATCTTATGCCAATATCTTATGTCAATATCTTATGTCAATATCTTATGTCAATATCTTATTTCAATATCTTAAGTCAATATATTATGTCAATATTTTCTGTCAATATCTTATGCCAATATCTTATGTCAGTATCTTATGTCAATATATTATGTCAATATCTTATGCCAATATCTTATGTCAATATCTTATGTCAATATTTTATGTCAATATCTTATGTCAATATCTTATGTCAATATATTATGTCAATATCTTATGTCAATATTTTATGTCAATATCTTATGCCAATATCTTATGTCAATATCTTATGTCAATATTTTATGTCAATATCTTATGTCAATATCTTATGTCAATATATTATGTCAATATTTTCTGTCAATATCTTATATCAATATCTTATGCCATATATCTTATGTCAATATATTATGTCAATATCTTATGCCAATATCTCATGTCAATATCTTATGTCAATATTTTATGTCAATATCTTATGTCAATATCTTATGTCAATATACTATGTCAATATTTTATGTCAATATCTTATGTCAATATCTTATGTCAATATCGTATGTCAATATCTTATGTCAATATCTTATGTCAATATCTTATGTCACTATCTTATGTCAATATATAATGTAAATATTTTATGTTAATATCTTATGTCAATATCTTATGTCAATATCTTATGTCAATATATTATGTCAATATTTTCTGTCAATATCTTATGTCAA
Organism: Dirona pellucida; assembly: GCA_030265205.1. Lineage (NCBI taxonomy): Eukaryota > Metazoa > Mollusca > Gastropoda > Nudibranchia > Dironidae > Dirona > Dirona pellucida. Next base: position 5,363 of record JARDUL010141362.1, read on the forward strand.
TACCTTATGCTATATATCTTATTTCAATATGTTATGTCAATATCTTATGTCAATATCTTATGTCAATATCTTATGCTAATATATTAAGTCAATATATTATGTCAATATCGTATATCAATATGTTATGTCAATATCTTATGTCAATATCTTATGTCAATATCTTATGTCAATATATTTTGGGTATACAAAGGCATGAGTGATGCCAGAAGCTATGTCAGAATAAGAGGTATGAAAAAAAGAAGTGAAAGTGGTAGAGCTCCAAGGGCAAAACAAGTAACAAAAACAATGATCTTTTCATGTCTCCCCTTCATCAGCTAGCATACAGAAAATCGAAAACATAAAACACCACCAGCCGGGAAAGCAATCTCAAGAGGCCAGTTTCAGAGCCTAGCGTCCTGTGCGATGTCGAACGTCTCACTAGACAATAATATTGCCTCCCTTCGTCCGAATTTCTCTTGACCAGTGGTACTCTAAGCGCCAACATCGCCGTGATTACCAGAGTTTATGATTGTCCATTTGTGTTATATTATGTTTTATGTTTTTTTGTGCTTGTTGACTGATGAAGGGGAGACTCGAAAGGTTCTTTGTATCGTTATTGGTTTTATACCTGCAGCTACACCATTTTCACCTTTTTTGCATACCTCATTTTTGGATTTTAGCTTTTGGCAGCCCTCATTCCTTTATTCACCTCTAGGGTATAGTGACTCACGGAATTTTTTACCGTTCGAATATAGAAAATATTCGCTTTCATCCTATGCCTATAACCCCATATGTCATTTCATGGTGTCAGTTTGTCAATATTTCATTTGGTTTTTTGTTCATTTTACAGAGATTGTTAAACGGAGGAAGAAATTGGAATGGAATGATATAAGAGTAGGCTTCCAGTAGAGAACAAAAAACAACAGTAAATGAAATATTCTACAATGGAAAGTAACATTTGACTTTGGAAAGCGAAGCAAACTTTGAAAGAGACAATGTAGGATGTGTAGAATCACATTACGTGATGGATAACACAATAATTGGAAATGGAGAAATCGAGTAGGTGTTCGGGAAAAAAAGATCAGTTTGATTTAATACTGAACAGAGACTGAACTATTACGTGTTTTCAATTTACTAGAAATGTGTGTGTGCTAAGTAGCCTTGCTTTTCAGGAAAAACCGAAACAAAATCATGAGAATCATTATTCACCACCACTATAAACTTTCTTGTCACGTGACTTTTTACTCACAATAGACAGATCTCTGGGTATAACCAAGCAATTTTTTTGTCACCTATTTAGACAATCTTTTTTTTCTTTCTCGCACCGGCACTGAATTATTTTCCTACTATCATTTTGTGATTATAAGAAGCCCGCCCACGATCCGTGGCAATTTCAGTCGAAGCCAAACAGGGGCCTAAGGGATTGTGGCGGTCCCTCATTGAATATAATCTAAAAAGGGACGGGGCCAAAAGTAACCCTCGACGGCCTTGGATAATATTTCCCCCATCTGTGAAGAGATGAAACACAGTTAGAAATGAAACACAGTTAGAAACAGTAGAAGACGAATCGGACGTCTGAACGCGCTGGGTAATAAAAATGTGCACAAAAATAATAACACGTGTCGTCATTTACAATAGAAACAACACAAAGCAACCAAAAAAAAACAACAAAAAAACAAAACAACAAAACAACAAACAAACAAATTAATAACCGAAATAAAAACAAAAACTCTTTGATTATTCTGGTAAATTGAAGCATCTGTCTGGTAAACGAAAAAAGAAACCTAAACAAACAAAACAAACACACAAACAAACGAACAAAGGCGCTGTGATTTAATTTGGTTCTGTTCTTTTGTTGGTTGTTTTTTTTATTGTTTGATTTGTTTTCACGATATTCAGTTTCTTTGAAAATTTACTGCGATACTTGAACCGAACTCTTAAGACCTGTTTCAGTTAGCAAATCGATACCAGGTGTACTAAAGAGTACGACAATCTGCTTAGGCTGATTGATTGAAATGATCGTAATGACAGACATTTTACCTTTTTTCCAACAAAGTCTTGAGGCTTTCCTAAAAAGAGTATAAGCGGTTGATCTAAAAGGACAACTTTTTGCACCCTACGATAGAGGTGAATACGATTCGATACTTTTTTTATTTGCACCCAGGTGAATGCAAAGTTGGTGAGGTCAGTGATCAATGTCAGCGTTGAATTGATCTGCAAACATTTATAAATGATATTATGATCTCAAAAAAAGGCTTCAGCGTTAGTAATAATATGACCTTTGTGTCAAGCAAATAAAAGCGTTAAAAAAAAAATGAATACGTTACAAGGAATGTTGTGCATGTGGGAATGTATTCATTTTAATGGAAGTAGCTCTGTAATCACCTGCTTGCCACACAAATCTTGATTCATAGATTTGCCAGCTCTGTATCAGGACATGTGTACCATTTGGGTATTTGCACTTAACGTGGATACGTTTTAGCTGGGCTTGCGCATCGATGCCTTCTGCTTTGTACACTGTCCTCGGCCTGACACAGGGCTGGTCCCTACACTGTATAATTACGGTTCTAAAGGTAATGGATAACAAACACAATTTGAAATGGTTAATCGTTTTTTTCATTGTGTGGTGATGCTATTTTAACTTTACGACATTGCGACCTATTTTTGACGGAATGATAGAAACAGGATCAGGAAAATTGCAGTGGTATGTGGCAATATTCTTATATGTGTCACAATCTGTAATGAATAAACTAGTTGACCGGTTCACCCAGACAGGTAATGAGGAAATTGAGCAAAAAGTGGGCGGTCAAAAAAAACGCCCCCTCGCCACAATCGTCAATCAGGAGTCCGATAATCAGACGCAGGCAGAATGAAACTACTTTAGGCCGGGCGTCCACTGCCGGTTTTGGTCAGCTGCGCATGTGACTAGCAGGCTAATAAACTTATTATTTATCAAGTGTTTAGCCTGCTAGTCGCCTGCTAGTCACATGCGCAGCTGACCAAAACCGGCAGTAGACGCCCGGCCTTAAGGAAACTATCTTAAACGGGTGTCTGTCATGTCTGTAAGTACCCAGCCAAACCAATTGCAATCCAGTTGCACCCATTAGTCGACTCTTCCATTGTATCTAATATAAACACAAACATCATTACGTATTACGTGTATTCACACAAGTAGATACTTACACACACTACATCATATTATATTATCCTCAGACCGTGTCATATAACATCCTTCTCAATTTCCCCGGTAGAACGTGATATAGCAACCTTTAAGGCACTTATTCGTAATACAATTTTGACAATATCATATCTTTCTGCCTCTAGCCAGGTAAATAATCGGTGTGACTACCAACGCCAAGACTGGAACCCAGGATCTAACCATCTCAATACCAGCAGCAGTAGTTGTAGCTTAGATACCTGGCCACTAACACATTTAATCCTCGCCTCACCTTTCGATCAGACTAATGGAAGTTCCAAGCACTTTCCCCAGATTGAACGTAATATTATTGTCATTGTCTAACACTGAAGATGAGCATTTCAATAACGTCCAACTTCCCTCATTCTCAGTCTCAGCGTCTTCTTGTAAACTATTGTGTTGACTTGATTCCAATGTTATATTGTATGGGAATGAATCGTAGCTCCATCTCCATTGCAAGATTATAGAAGTCAATAATTGTTCCTGCCTTACTTCTTTGAACTTTTTGTCATTCCAATTGTCCACAAATGATCAAAGAAATGGATATATGAAAAAGAGCGATAGTGTGTGTGTGTATGTGTGTGTGTGTGTGTTTGTGTGTGTTTGTGTGTGTGTGTGTATGTGTGTGTGCGTGTCCCGCATGAAAGGGGGGGGGGGGGGTGGAGGTAGAGAGATGAAAGTATAGCATGATATTTTCAATATAAGAACTATTTCCAACTTCAGATGTTTTGAAAACCATTTTTATTTTTATATTTGTTTGTATGATATATCAATTTATTGTTGACATACTACTACGTTTTGCTTTTGAACGTTTTATTATTTACAGAATCTCTTTAAATATAAAACTTTGTTGTGAATGTGGGTTCCTTCTATGACCAAGAGCAGAACTAATGTAAATCAATAAAGGAGATGGAAAAGAGAAGCTTTACATCAAAGTCGATGGTAATGGCATTGCCTCGAGCTCAACTAAACTAAGCAAATCTCACCTGAGTTCAGGGTAATAAATACTCAGTACTTGAAACTTGAATCCTTATACTGCATGTTGCGTTACTGATGTAAAAACACAGGGAGGGCGTTACTAGGAGTTGTGTTCATGGCTGGGATTAATAGACTGCACAGTGCGACGGGATGTTTACAGTCTGTTCAAGTACACTTGGTACAAAGGTCTTGGACGGTGAGGTTGTCTTCTTCCATTGAGCAAGAGTACGAAACATACAAATTCTTTGTCGAAGATAATGTCTGTCTGGTCCACATGACGTGCTCATGAGACTGTTAATGGTTTCAAGTCGTCTCATCGATTTGTTGATTTGAAGAGAAAAAAAATGTTTTAGTCTTCTTATGCGAGGTTAATTGTAGTCTGTCTAAGTGTATACCAAATTGAATTTGGTTTCCCTCCCTTTCATGTTTATGCCCTGGGTTGAAAACTATTTGTGGCAGGGTATCTCAAAACGTGAGTGGTCGGTGAGGCGGTGGGGATGTTTCAGGCACAGATTCGATGTTCACATTGTCACAATCAAAATTTGTTGTTTCAGGTTTGTGCCTACTACCCGTAGCCGTATCCTGCAAGTCTTTCCTCCTATCTTTCAACTGCTTTTCATCAGTGAGTGCCCTGTTAGCATCCTTGGAGTTGTTTTTGTTGTATTTCCATCCCTGATACTAAAACAATAAGAAAATGGTATAGCTCCAAGTATAAAACAAGTAAAAAACCCGCAGGTATGTCGCTCGACACCCTGAGGAATGCACGGCTCTAGTACTGCCAGCTTGATATCACCGACTTGTATTTTATGTTTCACGTTTTCTCTGCTTGTTAGCTGATGAAGGGGAAACCCGAAGTGTTCTTTCTTTTGTTCTTTGTTATTGTTATTCGTTTTACACTTTGAACTTTGAACTATACCATGTTCACCACTTCATGCATACCTCTTATTCGGATTTCTTTTGCTACTCACAGTCCTCATTCCTTAGTTTAGTATTTGATGGGACATCTTTCACTATCATCTTCTATCAGTAGCCAGAAAGGTGAAAATGGTGTAGCTCCAAGTATAAACAAATAACAATACAAAGAACGTTTCGGGTCTCCTATTCATCAGCCAACAGGCACACAAAACATAAAACAAATAACACAAATGGAAAATCTCAAACAGTTTGAGATTTTCCATT
>JARDUL010141583.1:0-10691 GCA_030265205.1 Dirona pellucida
GGTGTTTGGTATATTATCAGGGCCGCTTGCTTTGCGTGTGTCCAGTTGAGACAGAAGTTTAAGTGTCCCTTCAATGGATATTTTTAGTTCAGGTATTTGTGGGTATCTCGACTCCATAATAGTTGGTAGATCTTCGTGTGAGTCCTTACTTGTGAACACTGATTTGAATTGATTATTTAAGATTTCTGCTTTACTTTTATTATCGTGGTGAAGAACCCCGTTATATTTTATTGGCGCGACACCAAGATTGTCGTTACGTTTGGCCTTGATATATTTCCAAAATGTTTTGCCATTTCCATTTTCTGGACTGTCTTTGAGGGTTTCATTGATATACTGTGGTTTTGGAATAATTGTTTTTGAGTAGGTACAGAGCCATATCATCATGTTTTTCATTCAGTTTGATTTGTATATATGCAGTGCAATAGGAATGAATGAGTTATGAATGATGAATGTCACATCACGTCAATTATGGAGTGTCAGGATCTTTGTCTTCGTACTTCAAGCCATCATGTTATGTTGATATTTAAGGAATGAGGGCTGCCAGAAATTAAAAATCTGAATAGAAGGTATGAAAAAAAAAGCTATTGCTGGACATGTCAATAAAATTTTAAAAAGAAGTTAATGTATTTTCTGTTTTTTGTTTTTTTTCTAAAGAAAAATGTAAGTGTGTTTTTAAATGCTGGGTGAGGAAATAACAACCTTGCCAATGTCTGACACAAAAACCCTGTGATTACAGGGAGTCAATTTTCTATCCCAGAAGAGAAAGACAGCACGGAATCATTGTGACCCACTTCAGTCGATCTCTTTTAGGTTTGAGTACATTTTTGGATTTCTCTCTAAATTTGTGCTCTTTTCTGCAAAGCATCATGAGTCCATTATTGTTGAATGATTTTATGTTCATATTCATGGATGATATTGATTCAAGTGGAGCCCACTGTACTGTACACAAATGAATAATAGTCAGATTTACTCTCATGCCTAGGTGGCAAAATTTTCCCCAACAAGTTCTATAGCTGAAGAGGATAAACACCAAGGCTAGGGAAAATTGACACAGTGAGCTGATCTCCTGTTTCTCTTGATCCCCTGATGCACATTGGCTAGGGTGTGTGTTTGGAGTGTTTTCTGCCCTGCACTGTTGGGGGTGAGACATAGCGGTGGCCTCTTTATACAGTTACCACTCTGCGGTATAAAATAAAATAACAGATGTGGATAACTTTTGATTATTGTTGAGTCAGTGGATTTTTTAAATATTCCTAAGCAACAATGGTTCAACTGAAACCCACAGTACCACACAAATAAATGATTAGATTTAAACTTATCTTGGGCAAGAAACTTTACTCAAATTGCCTCACTCCACCCAGGTGCAGAAATGGGTACCAGCTTGCAGCTGGAGAAGTAATCTGCGATAGTCCTATCTGGAAAGGAGACATATTGATTGTCACTCAGTCCGCTTCACGTTATGGAAACCGGGATTATAAGCACTGGCTCTATGGGCCTCCAGGTTCTTAAGGGATTCAAGTGTATTATTTATTCATTTGTAGACAAAACAAAAAAAGCTCACATCAAGTCAATAATTTTTCAAACTTTTGTGGTTTTATTCACACTTGTCTCTTTATATTATTTTATCAATAAAAATTGAACATTGTTTGGATTTCCAATCAGATGAATTTTTCAAGACCTTGCCTTCCGCCAACTTTCATGAAATGCAAAACGAAGACATCATCGAGGAGCACTAAATGTAGTTGTTGTGCCAAATGCAACTACGTACAAATAAAATTAATAGCAATCAAACCTGTACAGATCTACAATCGAAATCACAACAGAATGATTTTTCTGATTTATTATTTTTGTTTTTTGGGGTTTTTTTTTCCAAAGATTTTGAATGGTTACTTAAAACATACTGCAGTAAGCAAAATATATAATTTAAAAAAAATGTATACACACGTTCTTTTACTTCAGAAAAAAAAGACATAATATATATACATCAATAACAATCAATAAAAATCCTGTATAAGAGATATCAGGAGAGAGAAAAAAAAGCCATATGGTATATTCATTCATTGATAAAAAATAATGCTCATTACTTCCTTCAACAGCGCACGCATAATAAAAATAATGGTTGTTAAAATTGTAGGTGCTTGTAATACTGGGGTCAGATTATAATAATAATCCTCTGGGGCAGCAGGGAATCGAACCCATTACCTGTTGGTTGTGAACCTAACCTAACACCTTGACTCAATGGTTGTACTGCCCCTCCGCTCAAAGCACTGTGGTTAAACATAATATTACGCACTTAAAAAGATTAAAAAAATAAAAAATAAGTTTAAGTAAGAGGAAGAAGAAAAAGAAAAAAGGGAAAGAAATGTAAAATCAAAAAATATCGCAGGTTGGCTTTGTATCTATTATTATGACGCATTTGGAAGTTGTGGTTTTAAAATGAGATAATATTACCTTCGTTGGGAAACATGAATGATGGAATGAATACAAGTGCAACGGGTTCCGCTTTTATCAACCTTTCATTCTTAGTGCGATTTTTATATATATAATATGTTTACTCTTCGCCCAGCAACAAACTTTATTGCTCTTTGTATTCCAAGCTAAGTCGACTTTTGGTTATGACAATGATGACAACTTTGTTTTCATGTCTTCCAGTTACATTGATTTAATTGGAACCCATTGAACAAGTATTATATATATGACACAGATAACCTAGTGAATGTAGAAATATGTCATGGAATCAATATATGAAAATAAAAAAAAGGAAAAAAAGAATGATAATAAGAGAATTAATGTATATATTGCAATGGTGTTTTTGTTATAATGTCATCAATGCCATCTGTAACTTTGTTTCAGAAAGTATGCAAAAGAAACATTTGTTCTGTACTATCTTAGTAGTAGTAGTTATAAAAAAAACCATTTGATCTTAACAAATAGATAGACTTACAGTACAGTCTGACAGAGAAAATTTATGTATAACCAACGAAAGAGTAGAAACGTTTTAAAGAGTAAATTTGAAAACAAATTTTAAATTACAACAGCGTGGCCACTCAGCAGGTAGAAAAACAGAAATAAGATTAAGATTGTCATACAATTTAGTATCACACACATCTCAAAATATTACAAGCTTTAAGTCATGGGTATGTTTTATCATCATAAATATGAGTTCTATACATTAATTACACAGATATTCCTCGTTAAGTTACAAACTTTCCTTAACATTAAATTTTTTTTCTTCAACTTCAACATTCTTTAATCTTCATTCTTTTTTTTCGTCTGAGCGATCGTAACATTAAAAAAAAAAAGGAAACATTATCATTCATGTGAAGCATTAAATTTGAGGTACCGTACTTAACTTAACACTGTAGTACGTATCATAATCATAGAACATTTTTTCTGTCTCTAGTTGTTTTCTTTAAAGTTTTGTTTCCAGTTTGTTTAATTGTATTAGAGGAATGAGGGCTGCCAGAAGCAAAATCCAAAAATGAGGTATGCAAAAAAGGTGAAAATGGTGTAGCTCCAGGTATAAAACAAATAACATTCATTAATTGTATTAGTCGGATTATCTCCCCTGCATTTGCCAATCAAGACATCCACGATTCAGTGGCGTTTTTGTTTTTCCTATGAATCATAACTGACCTGAGATGTGATTTTTGGGAGAAAAAAAAGGTAATACAATAGAAAATAATAATAATCCCAGGCGCTTCAAAGTATTTTCATCCAATATTGACGATCCAAATTTTCTAAATAAGATGAAATGTGAATTTATAATGATCTGAGCAGATTTTTGCCCCCTGCCATTGACATGAGTAGGGGATATATGAGAAAAAATTTCAAAAAAGGAATTGTATAAATTCAAAAGTTGTTGCCACTGGAATTATAAATGTGATCCAAGAGATGATGTGTAAATACATGATGGGTACTTGAGGTACAACACATGGAATCATGGAAAACTCAAATTTGTTGAGCAGCTGTCGTGTGTTCGAAGTTTATTGTGTGTAAAAATTAAAAAAGACTGATGATCAAAGAGATGACATGTGTAATGGTGTGCAATGGTGCAGGTAAAGTATCGTGGAGAGATACAAATTTTCCAGGCAGCTGTCTGTCAAGTGATTGAGATTTATCTTGTAAAATAAGAGAAAATGTGACAGGTCAAGTTCAAATGAGGCTAATGAATGGGTTTGAGATTTTCGGCAAATCGAAGTATGTGTGTCGGAGGTCAATGTGATTGATATTGATACACTGTAAACAACTACTTGATGTTCTCTCAGATCTAAACGCTTAGTGAATCAATGCCGCATTTAAAAAGGGGCTAAAGTTCAATAAATTACAGACGCTTGCAACCCTGAGGTCATATAAACACTGAGGGCAGGGAAGAATCGAACCAACAACCTTTTAGTTGTGAGCCCAACCCCTAAACCAAAAAGATGTGTCTTTATAACTGATTACTAGGTTACACATATCTAGCATTTATTGAAGGGGAAACAGAGAGGATGAGAGAGAGAGAATAGAAAGATTGAATGACGAAATATAATATAAGTACCCTAGTCCCTGATGAAGAAATGAATCACAATCACGCTTCCTTATAAGCCCACAAATTTTAATCAGTTTTAACCCATTCATTACGATACCTTTCAGTCCACTATGGTGAGCTACATATTTAAACATTCACACCGTCTTCATTCTGAATCTCAATGGGAATCATCAACAAATTTGAGGGCTGGGTAACGTGTTAATAGTGAGTGGACATTAGGCAAGATAGATGAAAGATCATAAATCGCTGTCTATGGAAATTATACCTTTTATACATATATATAATATATATATATATATAATATATATAATATGCTTCTTTATCTCCTTCTATTGCAAACGCTAAGACTAAAATTCTGATGAAACATGCTTCAGTTAGGGGAAAGGATTTTATGAAGTGTAAGGTTGAATTTTTGAATTTTACCAAGGCAAAGTAAGTTGTAATATCTTAATATTTGCTCATATACCGCTTAAAATTCTTACACCAGCCTCATCCAGTCATTAGGCGTGATTGATTTCCTATCTTTTCCATTATTCGAAGGTAAATAAAATGATGAACCTATGCCTCGTGGTCTGTTTCTTAACGTATTTTTGTGAAGGCGGATATGTAAAATTGATATGCTTTATGATGAAATATATTTCTTATTACAACTGATCCGTTACTTAACACATGCCAATATTACTGACGCAATGATGAATATATATATATATATATCTGATATGAGAAATCAATGAGCAAGAAATAAATAAAAATCATCCTCCTTTTCAATTAAGTTAAATTACATGTTTATGATAAAATATATTTCATATCCATATAAGTAAAAGGGAATTTAATAATTTAATATTCTTTAAAAATTCTGGATATTCCAATATTTGTCATGATAGTATGATTAAGGGATACAAAAATATATTTTTACAACGCGTTCCCAATGGGAATGGGACAGATACATAAAAACAAAAATCTCTCTTACAATTATAAATTGTATCACCTGATTTCTTAAACTTTGACCAATCTATTTGTCAGATCTGACAGTGACAGACCGATCCTTTCAGATAATTAACACGTACCATACAATAAAACTGAAATGCTTATTTATATTATCATTTCCTCATTCTGTATTGTTACAGTTAGTCTCATACACTTGAAATCACTGTCTCCAGGCCAACCACTAACGAGGTATCAATCAAAATCAACATCAAATCAAGAGTAGATAATTTGGAATTTAAGTAATACTTCAGTATCGATTGAATAATCATCCATTTTGAAATATATCAGTGATGACATCTATGACTATATTTACATCTCCAAATAGTGTAAGAAAATCTTTCAATCAAAATACATTCAAATTAGAAAAGATAATTTGGAATTAAATTAATACTTCAGAATTGATTGAATTATCATCCGTTTTGAAATGAAACTGGGATGTCGTCTCTATACATATGTATATAATATTCCAAATGGAATAAGAAAATCCAGTCATACAATTTTAATTACCGGTACTACTACTACTAGACCAAAATAAAAATTCAGTATCGTCGTACGAGTCATTTCCCTTCATTGCCATTCTTCACATCCTTCGTATGGCGTAGCTGCTTTCTTTTCTGATACATTTGCATTGTATGAATATACTCAGTTGTATCTTTCTCTCGATTCATTCGTTCGTTCATCCATGCATAGTTTAAAATAGATACTTCCCTATTTTCATTCCTTTATCTTTCATTTTAACACTCCCTGACTTTCTCCTACATCAGCAGTTGATTGTGATAAAAAAAACCAAAAACATCTGTCCTATCATTCACAGCAACCGACACAACACACAAACTTATTCTAGTTAATTTTTTATCATCATACTCAAATTTCACACATATGTCATCTCAAAGCTATGATAACCGTGCCCCGCGGAAAATTGCACAGCTTCAGCGTAGGAATTCTCATCCCTACCGCAATACGCCTGTAATGTTAAAAAAAAATTTGAGCAATTTCCAGAGCTTTTCTTCATGCTTCCCTTGATAATCTATTTCACAGATTACCACTAAATATTGTAAGTATTGAATTGTCATCAAATTTTAATGAGTAGAAACAATATTCTTTGTTTGGAATCATTTGATATGCAAGTTAAATTTTTAATGCTCTTGAAATTTTTAGTATTCTTGCATATCACATGCAAATTTGTTAAGAATGTTGTTTGTTTTGTAATAAACGTAATTTTCAAATTTTCTGTGGGGCCAAGGTAACACAATAAGAATCACTTTCACATTTATAATACCATTACCATTGAAACCCTACACCTCAAGGCAGTAAGGGAAAGTAACAAAGGGAGAGAAAGGTGTGATGAATGAAAGTGCCAAATCAACAATCAACAGATCTTTAAAGTTAGTTCTAGAAACATGAGTCATTTGTTAAGTTAAAACCTTATGGACTCCCACTAGAGCCACAAATCATAATAATAATAATAATAATAATAATTATTATTATTATTATTATTATTATTATTATTATAATAATAATAATTATTATAATAATAATAATAATAATAATAATAATAATAATAATAATAATAGTAATAGCTAAATAACATTCAATTCAGAATTATGCTTTCAATAAAATCTCAAATTTTAATATTTCCTTTTTTCTTCTTTGTAATAATATTTAAAAAACCCTGAATAACAAAAAAACAACCCAAAACCCCAAAAACCAACACATTGCAGGGTAGTGGCTGAAATATGGCAACTCACTATTTTAAAATCTGAAGTTGCCATACAACCTTGTGACAATAATAATAAGTTGGTTGTTGCTTTAACACTTTCAACACTCATTTATTTCTCGTTTCATTCATTCCTTGTTCCCACTAATCATACATCACATCAACTTTTTCCTTCGCATTGAGACTGCATGAGTTCCATCCCACACCTTGGCTGTACTACCAAATTAACCGCATCACTGTAATAACTTTCTGCACGTCCATGCCAGTCTACTTGTCCTTCTTGTGTTCGTGAGCATCTCCGTTCGGGACGGCGTGGCCGTTGGTGGCTTTCCCATTGGATACCGCCTTCTTCTCTGACTGTAAAGTAAAAGGATATATATATTCATTACTGACTACTTTGTTCAAAAAGAAATAAGCATTGTTTATAATTATAATAATAATAATAATAATAATGATGATAATAATAATAATAATTATAATTATAATAATAATTGTTTGTTGTGTTCCCTATAGTACTGTAATTAAACAGTGTAGGGACCAGCTCTGTGACTGGCCGAGAACAGTGTACAAGGCAGAAAGTAAGTATGCGCAGATCCAGGCAAAACATATCCAGGTTAAGTGCAAGTCTGTGCCCCACTAGAACTAGTACACATGGCCTGATACAGAGCTGGAAAATCTATGGATCAAGAATTTTAAGGCAAGCAGGGGAACAGCATGATAATAATAATACCCGGGGTAAATGTGCTACTGTAAAGCGCTTAGAGCATGGTGATGATCATGGATAAGCGCTATATAAATGCCATTTTATTATTATTATCATAATAATAATAATAATAATGATAATATATTATGTAAATGATCGATGACGTGTTGGAAGCCGACTGGCGTGTTGGAAGCCGACTGGTATTCTGAAAACGATGAAGCAGTCAGCAAGTCGAGTCAAGGTGAGTTAGGTATGTGAGTGATCCAAGGTAACCAGTGTTGTATCCTTTGGTAAGACATTTCACACTTCTTACCTCATACTCAACTCTTGTCTCAATGAGTACACACACCTAGCTATAGACAGCGAATCATGTCACAACATTGGCAGTGATATTCATCAATATGGTAGCTCCTGCTGGCGTTTGCTCCATAGGCAGGTTAGAAGGACAAATAGTCTTGATGTGGCTTCCCAGGAATAGGTGAAGCATTGTAAGGGGTGCATAGGGCAAGGTGATGATATTGATGATGTTCTATATAAATATTCTCTTTCATTATTTTTTTTCTATCCATATCATCATTATTATTGTTACAAGCAATTTACGCACTTAGAATCTTAGATATTCTAATCTTAGATAAGGATATCAAGGACATTCTCACATAGACACCAATGACAACACATTGCTATAAGTATTAAAGTCAGAACCCCTCATTCCAAATACTCAGTTAATCAAAGTTCTGTTGTTTATGTTTATCAAGTCCCCTCTATACCGCAGTGTAGGGGCCAGCCATATTATGTCAAGCTCTGAAGGGTGCACATGACAAACGGAAGTAAATCCAAATGTCAATGAGGAATTAAACCACTTATCACCTAACACATGGCTAGAAAGACTCTGTAAGAAGAATTAATGACAAGCAGGTGATGAGCCCACTGCGTCCAAATACCTTTATCAATAAATTGGACAACGATGTACCATGAGGTCCATACATTTTACCAGTAAACACTTTGCTGTTACCCTAGTGGTTACTTTTCTGTTATAGGACAACTGAGAGCAAATCAAAGTTCTGGCTATACCAAATATCTTTCAGTACATATGGAAATGTTTCTATATCTTTTGTCCAGCCTGACGTTCCAAATTAAGACCTGCTTATTCCAAATGTGAACGACATTGAAAAGTGCACCATTTGCCATGGGAGTAAAATCTTAAGTCTTTGGCACACAGCAAATTGAGCATCTAATTGTTTAAATCAATCATCCCTATTTTCCTGCTTTGTAATTTATAGTTAGCCATGAATGCAGATTTGGATCTGCTTCATAATTCAAAAAGTTTTATATTGTTGTTTATCGAGTCCCCTTTATACCACAGAAAGCAGTGTAGGGGCCAGTCATATGTCAAGCTATGAAGGGTGTAGTGTACATGGGAATTGGAAGTTATCAAAATGTAAACAAGGCCTAACACCACTCATCACCTTACAACTTACACATGGCTAGAAAGATTTTGCATCAGAAATTAAAGACGAGCAGGTGATGATCCCACCGCATCAAAACCTCTTTACTCTTTACCAGTAACAGTAAATTGGACAACAATGTGCCATGAAGTTCATACATACTATCGATAAACACTTTGCTGTTACCCCAGTGGTCACTCTTCAGTTACAGGACAACTGGGAGTTGCCATCTGGGCAAGATCTGGCTTTATATTTTTTTCGATTCACCGCTAGAATGACCAGGGTGTGGATATTATTCTACCATCCTGATAAACACTTACCTTTGACTTTTGCGACTTGACGTAGGCATGAAAGTAGAAGTTGAGGAAGAAGAGAAGAATGGTGAAGGCATAGGTGACCAGGGCCCAATTCATCCATTCGGGGAATTCACATCGGGCAAATATGACAGCTTGAGTAGAGTGGACGATTCCAGCCACAAACTGGATCTGATCAGCCAACGCATGCAAGGCGATGCATCCGCAGATGATGTAATGTAGCGGATGACAGGAAGCCATTGGGGCAAGATCCAAATGTCAGAAGAGTCGATGAAGATACACACCGTTGCGCCAGTAAAAAAAATTTTTGTTCAGATTTTTTTTTCCATATTCCATGCAGAGTGGGTGAAGAAGAACAACAAGGGGAGGGGGGAACAAGAATAATATAATTTGTAAATAAATAAATCTAATTAATGTAAGTATTACCTTGGACCGCTGTGCGGCTGCTTCTTTTCTTCGCAATGATCTGGGCTTGAGGATATATGCTTGCACGTAAAAGTTGATAAAGAGGGCAATGATGGTGACTCCATACCCCATGCCAACATAGGCCATCCATATAGGGTAGTCACACTCCACATAAATGTGTTGGCAGGCGTACACCATGCCCACAAAGAATTGCAACTGATTCAGGTGGAGAAAGGGAAAGAGAGAAAGAGAGAGATACCAATAGAACGTGAGATAGCGCTAGCACTGAGCTCTCTGTGTAACCTTCCTAGAAATCTTTTCATGACATTGATTTGCCTTTTCTTTTTTTTTTTTCTTTTTTTTTTTTTTTTAGAACTTGGCTCAGACAATTTTTGTTCAGATTTAAATGCTTAGAAAGATATAACAATAAAAATCGGAATAATCACGGCACGTCAAACTCACTCTATGATTAGAGTTTATGAAAACAAAGTAGTATTAGTGTTGAAAAAAAATAACTACCTAAGTATTTACTAGGTGTCAAGCAGAAAAAATATGATGGAAGCATTGTGTATAATATGTAAATGTTTAT
>JARDUL010141916.1:0-10689 GCA_030265205.1 Dirona pellucida
ACCACTCATCACTTAACACATGGCTAGAAGTCTCTGCATCAGGAATTAAAGACGAGCAGGTGATGAGCCCACTGCGCTTGGTGAAATATGATTTTACTAAAACTATTCCTTTCATACTTGAAAGTCGAAGACACCATAGCACAAAGGATAAGTGTGATGCCCCTAACATGGGAGGTCAGAGTTCAAACCAAGCCGTAGAGGCCATGTGCAAGGCCATGAAAATGGGTTTGGATCACAATTTATGGAAGTCATCTGGCTCTTTGGTCTTTTAAGACTGTCCAAAGAACAATATGCTTTGTGTGCAAGATATGCACATTAAAGAACCAGCAGCACCTTTTAAATGGCAATGGGTAAGTCACTTGTATAAGAATTATAAACAGGGTTAAAACTTTTGGATCCCCCCTCATATATGAAAATTAGCTCTATCCCATGGATCGAATGTGTGAATTGCCTTTGATAGTGTCTAACCTGAATATGCAAATACACATAAGGGTATCAAGTTTAACAAACACTCAAGAAAGAGAAAGCTAAGCAGAGATGGCAGTGGGATGACCAAATGGCTATAGCATTCCCCTAGAAGTTCTAAAGCCACTGATGTGTCTTACTTCCCATTATGATCTCCTTTGTGTGATTATGTATCATTTTTCATGAGATTTGGAGATCCAATAAAAGAGCTGTGTCATCAACGCAGATCTTAGCTTCTGGATACCAACAATTTCAGAATTCACAATCACTTCCTTTTGATTTTTAGCTGATTCTACACAACAAAAAACGCTAAGTACGAAATGTGCACTAGATTGCACCAAAGTAAAGTTATATCAATTTAACATTAGGTACATGTAAATCGAATGTATAGAACCTCAATGCAACTGGTCCAAATTGTGTTTAAGATCGCATAGTAAATATGTTACCTCCAAACATGGCACTGAACAAGAAGGCAGGGAAGTAGTGGTGAAAGTAGAGGACCCGAGTCATCGGCCAGAAGGGTGCGTAGTGGAGGAGCCAACCGAACAACAGCCACCAGCACACTTTGAATGTATGGTCACAATAATCTGGGGGACAAAATTGTATGAATTGATAATAGAAATAATGTTGATCTGTTAATCTGGTTATTCTTCAATTTTGAACTCATGCTGTGTTGCACAGTCTTACTTAATATATACTACTACTACACAGATAGACTCAAAATGCGAGAATACATAATTTATAGTTTTATACATATGATCGTGCATACCTACCTTGTTGATATATAAAGTGCTTTGAGATGTTTTAGATATGGAAAGCCTTATCAAAATACAATTTGAATCTAATGTTAATAGGTAATAACCTTTGCACCAGTATTTGAACAGTGAGCATGTGTGTATTTTTGTTTTTCAATCAAAATATTTATAAAAAAGTTTAATTTTTAAAAGTAGTTACCCCAAAAGCGGTACAATTGAGTCAATTTCAAGACAATTTACACAGAATATTTGCAAACAATATATGTCAGCCCTCCACACCATTGTTTGGGAGTTTTCTCATGTCTTAACACCTTAAGTAGCTCTGGCATACAGGTGTTGCATACAGGTGTTGCATACAGGTGTTGCATACAAATGCAATAGTCTTTTTAAACTAATGACCATTATTTTGTAATAAAGACAAACAAAAGGGACATTACTTTTATCAACTACGAAGAAATCAAAGCTGTTAGGAAAATTGTTATAACTTAATCCAGCAATTTTCTTTGTGGTTAAATTTACAATAAATGTCGTACTATGATGGAAAAGGGTTGAAGTATTTATGGGTAATATCAGGTCACATAGTAAGGTACTTTAAGTGTTAACGCCAAATCAAGACAAGAACTTACATTCTAGACTTTCAACCATCTGTACTTTCCTCTTCTTTAACATCAGAAAGATGCACCAGACAATCACAAACAGGATCTTGGCACCAATCAGAGACCAAAACAAAACAGGATTTCCCAAGAGATAGACTCTGTGATTGAGACCTGAAAAAGTTTGACCCTGAAAAACAATTCAAAGGTTATTATTATCATTCAATAACACAACAATCTCAACAAAGGGTACATCACCCATGAAATAATCTTTTATTCTTTAAATGCTCAATCAACACTGACAAGTCAAGGTGATTAAAGCATCAAAGAAACCATCTGCTATATTACTATTGTAGCCTCCACCTAGGAGCACGCAAACGTAGCGCCTAACCCTCTGAAGACTGTAATTTTCACTAGTAATAATAATAATAATAATAATAATAATAATAATAATAATAATAGATAGATAGCATTTGTATAGCGCTTTACCCCGTTGAACAGGCTTGTACTGCTCTCTTACTTGTGTTCCTCCTCCTATTATTACTACTTTTTACATCAACCTGGACCACGACTACTACCTACTACAACTACTTCTTCTACTACTACTACTTTTACTACCACTACTATTTATCAGTATTATTAATTTACTATTAACACTACTACCACCGCTGCTGCTGCTGCTACAACTACTAATCCTACCATTTTTACCAATAAACCGTAGCGATTCCAGTAGTGTGTCGGATCAGAATTCAACTAGCAACCCGTACCTTGTAGTCAATGGGCCACTGCCAGGGCCTGGAATGGATCTCCCCTTCTTTTGGCTTCAGGCCGCTGTTACTCTGGGTCATGACTGCATGACTTTCCACAAGCTTTTCCAAAGCTGACAAGGAGTACACGTCAAAGGTGATGTTGGGCACTGAGATCATTATGAAAAAAAAGGACTTTGTATTATTGGACTTTGACTACTATACTATACCATTCATTAGAAGGGCTTTAAGCAGGCCTAAATGGCCTTTGTCACCATATCACTTTAGTCATAAACATAAACAATCACTTACTGATAAATACAATTTCAATCATCAAATTTATACATTGAAGAACTTAAAACTCCCGGTCAATTCCATTTTTAGAACTATTAACTGAACAAGCAGTTCTAGTTTCAGTTTTCAGGCCGGTCGAGACTTTAGCCTATTCCTATTAGTATCATATTTGCCCTGTCAATAATCATAGCAATGGTTATCTCCCTGCCCTTGAACAGTCAGGGGAGAGAACTGTGGAAAGGCTTCAATATGAAACTGGGTTTTCAATCCTGGGAGGGACATTCATTAAGTTATATATACAGAAATTACATGGGCATCATCCCAAAAAGTCTTATTATTGACTGACTTGTGATATGACCTCATAGTGTCAAAAAGGGGTCGTTTTAAGACAAAAGAAGTAATTTGCATTGTCACCAATTTTGTGATGTTAGAGCCTCCGTTGAGCTTCCATCTCTACAAAGCAGGCTAGAGGAGAAACTTACGTCTTTGATCTTGAATTTCCTCCACATTCCAAGAGGATATGGGGTCCATTAAGAAGGGGTTACAGGTCACTTCCTGCTGCTCCCAGCCCCTTCAAAACAAAACAAAACAATAAAACATCAAATATAGATGGTAACGATAACACGCAGTTGAATCTATAAGAAAAAGGCTGAAGATTTTTTCTGTCTACTTTCTAGTAATATGAAACGGCATGTGACACAGGTTTCCAGCCAAAACAATGAATCGATTTTTATCTTTAGCATTTTCTTACATACACTACTTAGAAGTAAAAAAAACCCTATAAACTGAAATAACATTCAAAATACCCCATTTCAATTATACTCACTGAAACTGAAACTTTGTATGGAGATCAATCTATCTCATTACATATTTTTTATCAAAGAGATTTATTTTCATCTTTCCTGACGAGTAGTAAAAATAACTTGGGAATGAAAGAAAGGACACATTCTTAACATGCAAACAATAATAGAGACCTCTTAAAAAAAAGAATGCATGTAAGCACTACAATGTAAATCAACACACAACAATAAATGATCCGTTTAAAAAACGAAGTTACCATTTTGGGAGTTTCTTGTCATGAGCGTGAAGTACACAGTTTATGTTGCGATGGATGAATCTCAGCTTGGGTTTTACGACTTCGATCAGCTGACCATGGGCACCCCCAATGACCTCTATCCGCCATACATCATTAGCATCACCCGTCCCGTTCTGAAAAGCCAAGAAAAATTCAGTCTTTCCGGTGTTAATGACTCTCACAAAGGCAATAATACAAAAATCATGAACGATGCAATTGAACAAAACTTTCTGTCCCCTCCTTCTAGCTATTGCTCGTTCACACTGTATTTTTTTATTTTTCAACTTCAATAACACAATTATCGTCAAAATCTAAGTCCTCTATTTCTAACACATTACTATCAAGGGCACAATCTATCTGATGGTGTAAAAAAATAAAATGTTGCAATTAGTTTAAGGTCTTACTAACAGACATCGTCAGATTTCCTGGACTATGTGTGCAGCCAGTGAATCACTGTAATAACGTAATGTTATGAGTAGAATTCAATGCAATATGAGTGTGTCAAAATATGTTAACAGTTAACGTATGGTCTGTGAATACAGTCGCTGCTAATCTAATACTACCTTATTTTAAAAGACAAAAAGACCCAAACAGCATTTCATACCGAACCATAGCCAGACACTTGATAGTGGCGTTTACTGAGGGGAGCTTTCTCCTTATGGCTGTGAAGATTGCGTCGAGTTCTGAAGAGTAATAAGAGGTAAATACTTTACACAACTACTACAGGGTGACACACCAAAAAAAAAACAACACAGAACCCGCCAAAAGTTAAATAATTTTCTCAATATTACTGCAATGGCTATGTAATTTCACTGACCAATAAAAGAGCCAAAGACTGAGGTTATACACAAACTTAAAAGTTACTGAAAAAGTTAAAGCTATGTCAAAATTTGAAATCTGCAAAACTAACGTAAATTTGAATACAAAAATTTAACGCAGACGAAAATTTATTCATCATCATCGTCAATGAAAGCTCTGTTGCTGAAAAAGTGGTCAACCAAGTTTTAAAAAACCATCTCTTACGGCACGTGCTCCAATCGAATGATGTCCCCGCTTCGCACGTATTCCACAGGGTCTGTTTGACTGGGTGCCCCCTCGGCACGTTTTACCAGCCACATGTTATTGATGTCTTTATGACTGTAAGTGGTCACCTGGAAATTATTGAAAACAAAACGAAATGGTTAACATGCCATGCTCTCTTTCAAGACTTGCTTTTTTAAATACCATAGCTAAATAGCCTAACTGTGATAAAACTGTGACTGCATTTACATTATCATTATGATCAATATATGTGATCTATAAGTACATGGTTTTTTTCTGCTTTTAAAGGAGAAGGGTTGAAGGTGTACTGTTTTTAATTTTTGTTTGATTGTTTGTTACAGTTTTTTTCCCCCGTCCTCTTTACTATGAGAATTAGTGTTTTTGTTAGATACATTGACATTTGATCTGTATTGATGAATTGGCCACTGGGCCTACAATAAACTTGAACTATCATCTGAAGCCTTGGTCCTCACCACCCTCAGCTATAACAGGAACTGCTCGGGGGGTGTGGGGTGGGGGGGATTTGGCCCATTTAGGCCAAATCATCAGAAGCGTGTCATCTTAACTACTTCCAATTGTTTCCTCTGTCTGCACCATTCATTTATATCTATAGAAGCACATCATACGTTAAAGCGGCGCTCACCTGTTGCTGTCTGGGAGGGTGTTCTTCAGGGTAAAGGTGGATGTGGGAGTGCAGATATCCACCCCCGGTCCTTCTCTGTTTCAGACTGATGACGCTCCCATAGGCCACATCTATTCAAATCAAACATGACAAAACAACAACAACAACAACAACAATGTATTATAAAATGGATCACAAGGCAAATATTCATTCAACTTAATTTCAATTCATACAAACTGGCAAATCTATTCAGTTAAGCCTTTATCAACTTTAAAATTCAAATTGTTTTTCCTGCCTCCATTAATTTTTGTTTTGGTCAAAAGATGTTCAAAGGGGTGATTCACAGTATCATGTTGGATAGAATGCTAAATTAGTAATATTAGTAACAGTAGTTAGCTGTGGTACTACACCATAATTAATTTTTGCATTTTCAATTGTGTGTATTTTCAGATTAAAAAAAAAGACTTGCATACATCTGCAACTCATGACATCGAAAGCAAAAACAAAAATATAGCAAGGGAGACCTACACTGTGGCATGCTGACATTGTGAAGACGATTTCCCACCAATGAAGCCTGGAATGCTGAACTGAAGAAGCCGTCCCCACCTCCACTGTCAAAGAAAAAAGAATCTTGTAAATGATAGTTAGTTCTAAAAAGTAAAATAACATCCTACTTTTCTTTTAAATAAGCCTCTGTTATTGAGGCCATGCGAGGACTCAGTGGATAAGATATTACACTCACATACCAAGTCTTCCATTCCATTTCAATATTCTGATACATTTTTCTGGTCCACAACCTACTAGTACAGCAGTCTCTGCCTAAGAGCTGGTCCACCAAAGAGCACAGTTATAATATGAAACATAATTTTTTCTCTATAGACCTTCATTTTCTTTGATTTTCATGAGTTGTGGGAACATAATACCAAATTCAAATCATTTTAAACCCAAATAACTTACATGAAAACTGTACTATACTAAATTGACAATATGGGACTACTTACAGCCATAAATATCCCTTTTACTTTATTTGATTATATACTGAATAAATAGGCAGATTATGTTTATGGTTATAGGGTATTCTCATCCTTTTTCAGCAATTTTTAAAATACAGATTGGTCATATATGTATTTAATAGATTATTTATCTTCAAAACAATCAAGAACATTATCATCTTTGCCCATTGGTATTGGTATACACAATTCAATATTGTCTGTTATTAACATTGTATGGAAATAGTGCCGATGGAATTTGTCACACCTACCTTTTATAGAGGACGTCAAAATGAACGGAAAAGAAGAAACAATACACCAAGATTGGCAGCACTATCAAACCCAAGACCCTTGCAGCCACATGCTGACAAAATTTCCACTGTAACAAAGAAGGGAGGGGGGTAAAAAGAAACATGTCTCACAAATATATAGAAAGAAAAAGTTTGAAAAGAAAAATTTACAAATCCATAAAAATTAAATAAATTATGATGTTCGTATGTTAGCTACATGAGCTCTTTGATACCTTGCAGTTTTGGTATGACATCATCACAGAAGAGCATATTTGTAGCTGATATCTTACACTCATCCTTTACATTATATATGATCATGGTTATCTGCACTAGACTAATAACTTTTATAAAGAGAAACATAAATATCTGTCATTTTGTGCAGATGAAAGTTAGGCGAGGTGCTCAGCTCATGTCATGCTTTTATCCTGATTTCATTAGATGGGTGTTTACTTCAGTAAAAACACAAATCACATGTCAAGAATTGTGGAGAGCTATTTCATTTAGCTTTCTAACAATTTATTATAAATAGCTTGAAATGATTTTTCCTCTTTATTAGTAAGATCTCCAATACAACTTGGGAAAATAAATCATTACTTAATTTTGTGAGGGTACAGTACTAACATAGCTCTCTATTAGACTTAGTATTTCACAAACCAGTGTTAAATACGTAACCTAACTTTAATCTAATTTTGAAACTTTAAGTATCATACCATGGACAAAGACAGATCTCCCAGCAAATACCACAAATCAGTCGCTGTGGTGTATCCAACCATTAGAACGGTAAATAAACCGACAAATTTCACCCTGGGGGTACAAATGTTATTTTGTCATTAACATGATAAAAGTGTCATAAAGAAATTCTGTGTTGCGTAATTATTGACAGAGGAACGTATCAAAACAAAGTAAGCAAATGTAGAAATAAGGTGACAAAATTTGAATACATCAATTAAGATAAATTAAGACTTTAAAAATATAATTCAAAATGGGAGTCCACATTAAAAGGTAAATGTATGCTCAGCCAAACATTCAACTTTTGAATTGTCAAAATAAATGAAACTAAATGAAACAACTTTTTCTCATTGTCATTTCCCCTTAAACATTAAATTGTTACTGTCAAAACAATATGCCTTTTACAAAGTAACAATAGGTTACGGGTCTGTGAAATCCAGAATATTCATAGTCTGTCATGTCTTTTGAAATAATCCAATAATAAATTACCCAAGAGCACAAGCGAGGGACACACCGGTCAGCATTAGCCATACAAGCCAAGAAGTGGAAAATGAGCTGTGATAAGATGAAAATAAAATGAAAAAAATAAATAATAATAATAAGATAAAAGGTTGAATTACAAATCATGTTACATAAAAGATGTCACAGAGATATCATTTTCACTCTTTTTTCTTTACTTGACAATGCGATTTAAAATTATACTTCGCAATCACATCAATGAAGTCAGAAATTTTAAATAATCAAATTTCTTTGGTAGAGATAAAAAGAGAAAATTGCAATTGACAGTGTGCATGGAAGGGGGGAAAGGGGGTGGGGGAGGGGCGGGGTTAAGTGTGTGGCTTGACTCAAATTAATGCTAACCAAAAGAGTAAATGAGTGTATTATTATTATTATCATTGATAGCCATCAAACTGAAAGTCTGGCCCAGGTTCCATGTGCACTTGCCTATTTCTGAGTGAAAGGAACTTGACACAGCACAAGGTTGACGTCATGATGAAAAACAGGAGAATCGGATCGAGGAGAATGTAACGAGCCAGAATAAGTGTGCCTGTGTCTGAAAAAATAAAAAAACAGTATTAACTTTTCCATCTTCACTTGAGTTCTTTACAACATGCTATGAATATATATATATATATATATACATACATGTTTGTCACATACATGTCAGTCTTAATGAAAAGCATTATATAGGGAATTTGCCATGTGGAGTTATTGGTGACTCGTAAAAGCTTATCTTTTCATCTTCAAACTGGTGAAAACATTTTGAACATAGCGCAACTGAGATATAGACGTTTAAAGATGCCTGGTTGGCCCTCTCAGCTGAAGCAGAAAACCCAAAAAAAACACTATCAAAGTTGATTCAATTTTATTAGCTCTTTATCGTCAGTTACCGCACTATCATAAAATATTATGAACAGGAATAAGCAAAAGATCATAATATTGTGATGTAATTTGTAGTATTGTATTCCTATCATTAAAATGTCAATATTACTTCAGACTTAAGAATGGCATTTAAGACTGTTTCATTTTCATTTCGGTAAAAAACAACAACTTTTTGTAAGCTCTGAAAAAAACATCTCTCTTAGTTGCAATGTTGATTCAAGCCCAACGTTCATCCCTTGATGACATTACATGTAAACATGCAAACTAAGATTTCTCTTTAAATTATCTGAATGTAGGCACAGGCTCTCTGGCCGTCATGCAAGGTTGAACATAGAGTTGATCAAATAGAGTTTGCTATGTCTTTGGTCTTCCCCACTCCATATCAAAACTAATGGAAATTAAGACTATGCCATGAAATAAAGTAAAGCAATTTTCTATGTATAAAATAATGTATCAGTCATTGAATAAATAAAACCATACCGAATAAGATAATGCAGCTTGCAAAAATGCTTGCCATGAAGGAATGAGTGAGGTGCCAGACTATTTGGTACGACAAGGGAATCAAACTTGCACCTAATGCAGCACAGAACTGAAAAATGATACAGGGAAAATTACATAAAAATGGTCATCTTAAATACAGTTATTTTTTACTGTATTTTCTCTTTATCTTTTTTTTATGTGAGATTCCATACCAACTAGTCATTGTAGTATTTCAGAGATGGGGAATCAAATTTTTTATATATTATGATACCAAATAGCAATTAATAATAATAATAATAATACAATGAGAAAAAATCACTACCTGCCTATCCCACCTTTTTCACTAAATCATAACATTTATCTTTTTATTTAATTAGCAATATCAATCATATATCGTTATAGCATAGATGTTCAATTGTCAAATAAAAATTGCAATAAAATTATCATTTTTCTTCACTTTTCCTTACTTAGAGCAATAAAAACTTACCATTCTCATACCAACATACTGAACTTCACTGTCATAAAGATCTCCAGGTTTCAAAAATGGATAGGTTCCATCATACCCAGTCACGTAGCCAGCTAAACCAATCAACATCTATTAGAAATACAAAGATGACAAAACATTTGAAAGAATATAATTTATAAACATATTCTAAATGAAAGATAACTCCTAAAAGCAACACTTTTGTGCTACCAACAGCATTATTGGTCAACAAAGGACAATAGCTTGTGTCCCATTTAAAGCTAGACTTTGGGATAAAAATTATACCTGAAAAATATTTACCTTTCCGAGAGGTGGGTGAACATCAAAGAAGAATGTTCGATTGATATACCAGCTGCCCATTTTGCCAAAGTGAGTCTCATCCCAGCTGAAAAAAGATGTGAAAATAAATGTGAAATCAATTATGGATTTCTACACCAAAAATATATTAAAAGGATTATTTAAAAACTTGCTTTTTTGTTGTATAAAAAATCAGAGACTCTTTGTTCCTAAATTTACTTCAACATCAATGTCTTTAAATCTTTCTTTAATTTCAATGACAAAAGCTACAGCAAGACTTAGATTTTTTTTCAAATAATCATGTAGAACCTGAATCTGACAATGGAGCATAAAAATCTGTAAAAGAAAAGAAACTTGATGGAGCTGAAGAAAAATTTATTTCTTTCTTTATCATTTCCTTTCTACCTTTCGGTGTAAGGTTAAGTGCGGACGAACTCTCGCCATTG
>JARDUL010142027.1:7543-19300 GCA_030265205.1 Dirona pellucida
TAATGTTATAAATTCAAATTGTAAACACATTATTTTTCCCCCCCCCCCCCCCCCAGATTGGTTAAGTTAATCCCACAAAATAGAAATGACATCGCACACCTTGGATTTGATTTCAGGAAAAAAAAACCAACTAAATAACGATAATAATAGTAATAATAATAATAACACACATATTCATATAGCACCACATCATCCTTACGATAACAAGCTCTTTACATTGACAAAGGAACTCAATCTTCATACGTTGCTCAACAATGACATTGTCCATACAAAGCTTATAGGAATGTGTTAAGAGTGTGCAAGTGTCCAATGACCGCCAGATGATGCTTTATTTAAGGGGTCTATTTTTGCCCTTGTACGTCGAACTGGCGAATCATTCTCTTAAGCAACTATGGTGATGATTAGTCAATCTGGTAACTTATGCTCGATGGTTCAAATGACTTGTAATGAAATATAAAATGTTGCAATTCTATGACAAGAAGGGCAATGTGATAAATATAAAACAAACATTCAGTAACATTGTGCATTCAAAGAAGAATAAGGAACAGAACAAATATTACATTTACCATTATCATACTACAATGTGTGTTCAGTTTTGGTTATCTACGTCTCAAAATGGGCACTGTATAACTTAGTTTCTAAAATTTGATGAGCAAAACTTGAGCAAATCTTTGCTTAAAACAATCACTAACATTAAAATGCACCATCTTTACGATGCTCATTTATCATAAATAACTTGTTATCTATCTATGACTCTCTCTCAAACATAACTGTTGTTATCTCATGGTGAAATAACAAAAGTTGATAAATTACACCCTCAAAGAAGGCATCACTGCACACAAATACAATTATAAAAATTCTGAGTATCATTTGCAAGTTGTTAAGTTTGAAAATCTGTGTATCACATCATTATACAATTAAGACCATTTTAAGGGGCTAAAACAGAGCCATAGAAGCAATCAATGATACAAACATCTGAACAGCTTAGGCAAAAGGGATTATCAGAATGAAATGTTA
This sequence comes from Dirona pellucida, assembly GCA_030265205.1. Taxonomy (NCBI): domain Eukaryota; kingdom Metazoa; phylum Mollusca; class Gastropoda; order Nudibranchia; family Dironidae; genus Dirona; species Dirona pellucida. The sequence continues at coordinate 8,561 of JARDUL010142027.1, forward strand.
AGTATCATAGCATATTCCCCCAGTCTTATGTTTGCCAATACTAATATATCCAAGACTGCGCTACAATACTCAGCAACTACCTCTCACAGTTCGAAAAACAATTGGCATTAAACTGAGTGGTCAAGAGTTGTGAGCACTTTTGCATGAATATTGCACCAGTCTCATAGCAGACTGAAAAATACCAATCATTTATTGGTGTCTTGCCTTGGAATGTAAGTGGTTATTGTACTTGGCAAATGAATGTAAAACATCTCAGATCCGAAGTAACACAGATCTAATATAACGTAGAAACTTAACTATGTGAAGGCGATACAAAAATAATATGATCTATTCATACAGTACAGAAATATTAAGATCTTATGTATTTTGAGTTCTCTCTACACAAATCTTGGAAAGATTTTTTTACTAAATGAATAAGCTACCCCAGAGGAAAACTATGATATCAAAACTTAGAGGGGAGGCATTAGGACAGTTTACTTGCTTAAGCTATTCTTTTTTTTTTAAAGCGGAGACCATAATGGTATACATCCTAAAACATTAATCCACTTCTTTTCATAAATTAATATAATAATACATCAATAGTCGTTTCCCAGGGTGACAGATGAAGGCTGGTGTGTGATGATGCAGGAATGTATTATGCCAAAGATAAACACACCCTTATCTGACTTTTTATTTAATACTATGGGGCACTTAATGGGGATAATACGTTTTTCAGATATATTCTTAGCAAAAAAATTAACTCAACGCCAAATTCAAACATTGATTCTTGAATAACCAACGATTGTAAAATAATGAAATTTTACATGCTGATGCGCAGTCAAAGAGCACACTGACGTCAAAATTTAAACTATTCCCAATGATATTCAACAGAAAAATATAGAATCTTATAAGTTTGTTATCTGTTCCCATTATTTTCCATATTAAAAATGTTTTGGCCACGAAAAAAGGCTATTTTGAAAAGAATTTGCAACATCGTTCATAGCACTATCTTGAGCGAAAACAAATACGGAATGCTCCAAAGCAGTACTTAAATCATTGACAATTGATTTGGTGTTGTATTCGGTTTTTTGCTAAGTATATATCAGTAGTGAGTTTTAAACACATTTTCATAATAATCTATTGGATGTCATAGGCATCCTCTTCTTTTTTAAAGTCAGCTTTGATTTGAGCATGCCCCATTTGATTCCGAGGATTGTTCTCTGATCTTTGCAAAGATTCAAATAGTCTGTTTTGTTTATTCACATCATTAACCATGTTCACTTCTTGAAGACCAGTGCCATCCTCCTTGTCATTGCCTAGACCCTTGTCATTGGTATGAGGTTTCTCATTTCCTTCTTCAAAGTTATTATTACCTCGCTTAATAAATGTTCCCTCCTGACCCTTGTCATTGGTATGAGGTTTATCATTTCCTTCTTCAAAGTTATTATTACCTCGCTTAATAAATGTTCCCTCCTGACCATTCAAATCCTTGCCTCCTTTTAAAATGTCATTTCTATCAAAACCAACATTGTTACTCTCACCAAATATTCCTTTCTGTTTGCTATCTCCAAATCTCTTTAAAATGTCACTGTGTTTTCTGTTGAAAATACCACTGTTTTCCAACAATGGTTTTTCGAAGGAAGCAGGCTTTGCTTTTCCATCAGGTAGCTGTTGCATTGCACCTTTGTTCAACTTATCATTCCTCTTGTTTTCCCATAAGTTCAAATCATTCGAGCTCCTAACTTTGTTGGTTTGAATATTGCCTGGAATTCTACTTGGCATGTCAACTTTTGAACTTGAACCCACTGAAACCGGTTCTTGTGCATTCAAACCTTGTTGGTTAAACAGATTTTTATTCAGGTTGTCTACTCGGTCATTCATATCACCCAAAATATTATTTGGGAGTTCAACATTTAAGTCCCGCACTTGCTTTGTACCATCCATATTCTTTATTTTGTCTGCCTCCCCAATGTCATCATGTAACTGGTTTTGCAATACAGTAGCTTTACTGTTACTGCTTAATAGTTTTGAGGTTTCTTTCATATGATCATTAGTTTTCAAACTCTCCATTCTCTGGGAATTTTGCCCTTGAAGCTGTGAATAACTTATATCTCTCCCTTGAAGCTGCCCATCATTTCTATCTCTTATCAAATTTTTTCTTTCCAGTGATACTGGTTTATTAACTCTTAGTTCCAAATTTTCCCCTGGGGGTGGCTGACGACGATTATCATTCAAGAGAGTATTTCTAGTTTCAATGTGTACTGGATTTGGCCTAGAGGGTACAGATTGTGATGCTTCACCAAGATTACCCCTTTTTATGCCATTGGGATTGGAAATCTTATTATCATTCTTATATTGAATAGAAGCACTACCATCATGAATGTCAGGCTGGGTATTTTGGTTGTTCGGTGTAGCAGCATCTGTGATTACATTACCGATTTTCACACCAACACCTGCATCGTTACTAACACCTGCTTGCTGTTTAACAAACGCAAGGTTGGGTCTTCTTGCCCAATGGACAGTTTGGGACATAGCTTTGATTTTACTTTGAATTGCCTTGTTCTGCCTTTGCATTTCAAAAATGTTTTCGTCAAGCCATTCCTCCACTGTGTCAGGCGAGTAAATTCGAAGTAACTCATTTTCAAGGGGTTCCCTTATCTGCAATAAATCGGAGTCAAGAGCAAATAGCCTCATACTCAACACTTTGAGTTGACCAGGATTTGAAAAACCATGACTTATTTGATAGTCAGAGAGCCATCCAGATTTGCGACCTTCCTCTGAAAACTGCTTGTATCCCCAAAGTTGTTGAACTGCATAATAAACCATGTGCCCTGGGAATCTGAAATTGTAAACCAAAAATATACAATTAGGCCCTGCAACTAATATCAATCAGACTTTTTGTAAATAACAAACATCATTTTAACCAGTAGCTCCTACCATCAGTGTATCAATTTTACTAAAAATGAAAGAAAGTAAAAATCACTGGCTAAAAAAAATGAGTCTATGAACAAAAAACCAAAAAAAACCACACACACACAAACCTCATTAAATTTAGCCTGTATTATTATGGTTTGTAACTTTACCTGCAATCTTGTGTGACAATCGCTTTCCTTCCTTTTTCGTCCAGTTGTGGAAAACTCATTTCAATCATTCCACTGCAACTCAAGAGTTTGCTGGTTGTTTTATGGATGTCCTTAAGATTCATAAATGAAAACAAAAATATTTTATCAACTCTGTAAAGTCAAATATCACTTAGTATTGGAGTACCTTAAATAAAATTATGTATGAAAACTTTTTTATTGTCATTATTTCATGGTGAATGCAGCAAGCGCATTTCTCAAATTTAGAAATTGATTGATGTGTATTTGTTTATTTGTGTTTGCAATGAACAGATGTTTTGTACAAAATTGACTAGGTGTGAGTGATGGCAAAAATGAGCAATAATGAAAGTTTTTTTATTTACAGCAACTTTACATGCTTCGTCAATGGCAGAAGGATTATGGGGGCATGCTTTTGTTGAGATGATGGTGTTTGTGTGAATTTTTGCTAACGTGAGGGTGAAACTGGATGTGAGTTATTGCCTGAGGTGTGATTTTGGGTCGATTAGCAATGCTGTCTCAACTCCATGAAACTGGCCCCAATTTGAAAGTATGTGACATCTTTGACAGGGATAATGCACTTTCTACCGTCTTTTAACACTGGGGGTGTTAGGTGACTGCTATCATTTTGTGTTAGTTTATTTTGAAAAAAAACTAACTTTTTTTCATCTCACGCTTGCATGGTACTAATTTTAACTCCAGTCCTGCAAAGTTCATCCACTGTTAGTGTTAGATTGTGTGTATCACCATGATAAAACAATCATTATTGCTTCTATTCTAAAAGTCACAATGTCTTGAAATATGCACATTTACTAATTTCAAAACATTGTCGATGTCATAGGTGAGCCTGATAACTCCTTTTCACATGCCAAAATAAATAAGTTGTGTCTTGAAAGAAAAATGATAATTATTTTCAAAGACATGAATTTCTAAAGTACCAAACATCAGGCATAATTGGCCCACATTACAGCATGTGCATAAGACTTGATAGCATAAAAGAAAATAATCACAGAAATGTCAAAATTTCGATAATATTTAGGAAGTCATGCTTGGTGATCTAAATGTTACTTATAATGAGCGTGGGTTGCAATTAGCGCATAATGTTGATAAAAATGAATTTAAATTGGGTCAGCATAACGACATTTCAGCATGTGCACTAGAAACTTCATTAATTAATTGTCAGGCCAGCTCTGACAAGGATTTATAATTGATCCAAGCACCTTCCAAGCATTCAACATGCAATCTGTGCAGAAATACAATCTCATACATGTGTTTGAGATATGAAGAGAACAACATGAGCTTACTTCATCAAATCCTCCATTTCTTATCGTTGCCAAGGAAACAGCAAGGCTAGGAATAGCGACGGGCAGCAATTCACATAAAGTAGCAAAGTGATCAAATCTTTGCCATCCAGTCAGGGCAATTCCCTTGAAGCTCACGTAGCGACCAAACTTGGCGACTGCATCCATCCAGCTGATAGTGATAGGGAGTGTTATATAACATAATAAGATAGTTGCAAACCAACAATTGTTTTTATTATCCAGGTAAAACACATGAATACATAATTAAACCACTGTTTCATCATCCCTTTCATTAAATATTTAGTCCAAACTCTACCGCCAATGAAACCACAATGTTTCTTGAAATCTCATCATTTCAGAATGAATGATTTTTATTTTTTTTAATACAACAGATTTCAAATGAGATCACCACCCTCTATGCAATTCACAACGCTTCATTGATTCTCAAGAACATTAAAATTTTATTCTTCTTTAGCTTCTAAAGTGGCATACAGGTCAAGCTGCCAAGTGATGATTTTGATAACATTAGCGCTAAATAAACGTTGATTCTCATATTTCATGATGAAAACATACATACCTCTACCACAAGGAATCTGTATGATACCAACGTCACATAGCATTGGAAAAGTAAGCTTGTAAAATTCCAACTCTTGTTTGCTTAATACACTGAGATCAAGTGAGCAAACCTATTCTAAATGCTGTTAGCTTTAAAAAGCTCAATGACATAAAATGGATACACATACATTTGCATAGGGTAATTACCTGAAGTGATTAATAATGTGGTGCTGAGGTTCTGTATATATTTGTCTTGGACCAGTAGCACCCTTGAAAGATGATGCAGCCCATACCGTTTTGAATAGCCGTCCATATTTCATCCAAATTTCTTCACTAAGGACATCTGTGATATTCTGTGTATATCTCCAAATCATAATATCAACTGCAGAGGGTAAACCTGCTGCCTATAGAGGCAAATGAGAAATAAGATATTTCAAGGGAAATTGACTTACAAGAATTTATTTTTGTATTAATAGTAACTGCTCTTACACACCTTTATATTCAGTGGTAAAAATAATTCCCAAACGTTGCCGGACATACATGACCGGCTTGCCATCAACCTTCGTCGAACAAATATGTCCAACATGACTTGTTTGTTGTTATTCGAGTCCCCTTTATACCACAGAAAGCAGTGCATGGGCCAGCCATATGTCAAGCTATGAAGGGTGTAAATGACAAAGGGAAGTTAATCCAAATGTCAACGAGTACTAACACCACTAATCACCTTACACATGGCTAGAAAGACTCTGCATCAAAAATTAAAGACGAGCAGGTGATGAGCCCACCGCGTCCAAACCTCTTTACCAGTAAATTGGACAACAATGTACCATGAGGTCCATACATTATACATATAAACACTTTGCTTCAGTTACAGGACAACTGGGAGCGGCCACCTGGGCAGAGTTGCCACCTGAACAGTCCAACATGACTTCAATGCGTTAATATCAGGATAAAGAGAAGACACTGGCATACTTTGATCTACTTTGAATCTCCCAGACATTTCTCATTACATCCCAAATTGATGTTCTTTAATATACAAATTTTTGTTTGTTTTGATAAACACCATAGAGCATATTCTATATCAATGTTTTAGGGCACTATATAAATACATTATCATTATTGTCATTAGGCAAGGGGATGTCAGGGGCAGAGTAGTGAACACAACTCTACTGTTGGTGTTGTGAAGCAATGTCTGTCATGATTTATGAATGGACGGGTGACCGCCTGGGATTTAAAACCGTCACAACAAAAAATATATATGTAAAGAAATGTACTGGCCCACCGGCGCTTGTGTCCTTAGGTAAGACACTTTGACCTGCTTACCTCCTCATCTAATCGGAGACGGACATTAAATTTGTGTTTCGTTGCTTTTCCCGTAGGTATATTTACATTTACATTGCCATTAGCATTTAAGATTGCTCAATTAGTCTGTAAAAGTTAAGCTTTACCTAATAATTTATCTAAGTAAACCTCAACCAGTTCTAACCCTGATAACAATGTTGCAAGACTTAATTCTTACCAAAATATCTTCCTCTGGCATTTTTCTGAGCTCATCATCCCACATTATTGGCTTCACATTATTTGGACTTCTCTTGGCAACTATTCCTGCCACACGCTTCACATGTCTCAAAAAAAGCTTTTCAGTGCTGATCCTCTCCTTTACAATAACATCTGAACTTTTACCCTTTCCGAGTTCATAAACCTCATCACATCCAATATGTAAATAGGTAGCTTCTGGGTGAGCTTCCATGACCTGCAGAAATATAAACAAAAGGTTGTTTTCATTCAATTTTTGTCAATATAGGGTGTCCGGAAATTAAATTTATGTCTTCAAATGACAATAAGATATAAGCTAATTGATGTAGCATGGCGACACATGGTTTTAGATCATGAAAACCATAAAGCTTATTCGGAGAAGACACTGAGCGATTTTATAATCATTCGATATGACCATCATTCTGATTCATAAACCTTCATGTCGATATTCCAAATGATGTCATATCCACTTTAACATCCTAATCGATTATTTCAATGTGGTGTTAAGTAACAGCAGGCCAATCCTCTGCTTGACTTAATTTCATGCAAATTTTACATTCAGCTAAGCTTGGTAGTTGAGACGGTCATGTTTGCGTGGTGGAGCTATCCTGTTAGTGTTAGTTTTATGACACTGGATATGGATCAGGTCCATAGTTTTATAACATGGTTTGTCTAACAAACAAAAACAAAATAAAATACAATTTTGAGTGTGATTTTAGCTATTCAGTTAATAATTTGTTTTCACCTTAAAATTTCTCCTATCTTTCTTCTAGTTTCCGCAACAATGTTCATTACAAAAGAGGTCCTGACATTTACTGTTCAAAAGATCACTAACTCATTCATTGTCACAAACAGAAAAATAAATTACCTGTCCAACCATATCTTGTATAACTTCATATGATGCGTTAGACGTGATGTCAATGACTTGTGGTGTATATTCTGACTCTCTTATGCCTTTCAAGTGTGATGCCTTCAAAACGAACTCCATATGTCCAAAGGTTTGAACTAATGGTATGACTTGGAGACTGTTCAATTTGGCAATACCAAGCAGCTCTTTGATTTGTTCTTTCGTGTAAGCATTTTCAGCAGAAGCAGCCTTTAGTTTTCCTGAATAAGGAAACATGTCCTCATACTCAATCAGCAACCCAGTTGCTCCGAGTCTACTAAAAAGTGGGAAAATTTCCTTGAAGTAACTAAGTTTTGGTGCTGCTCCTTTCAAATCAAGATGGACAAAGCGCTCCATTCGCCCACCAATAATTTTAAGAGTCTCAACAGGTTTCATGTAGTATGGTTCCTTTATCACTTGTTTTACAACAGGCTGCTGTGACTCATGAAGAAGAGCAGCAAGAGGAGATTTTATATCTTCTTTCTTAAGATTTGGTAGGACAGCACTCAGTTTTTCAGAATTTTTAAAGTTATAGTCCTCATCCCTTTCATTGTCCTGCTCATCGATATTTCCCCCATTCAACAGTTTTGCTCTGTGCCAAACATCATTGAAGTCAGATTGTGGTTTACTTTCAACTCTTCTATTTTCATTCACAGATTGAAAGTTCATGGCATAGACATCTTTTACTTCAGCTTTTCGTTTTGGAGTCATCATTGATTTCCATGTCAGGAAAAAGATTGCCAAAAATATAATAAGGATTGTAACAAAAAACAGACCAGGTCGACCTCTGAATCCCATTTTTCTCCCCATCAGCCTGAAATTTAGAAAGCAGAACTAAAAGTCAATGTCATTCTTGACACACACAATTAACAAACACTGTTATCCTATTTAGTGGTAACGGTGTTTGTCTTATTGACATTTGATTTGGTCTTTCGCCATTTCGTCTCACTTTGTTTTAGTGACCATCGTCATCCTAAGAAACCTATTGTCACTTCTGAGTGTATTCTCTATTCTGTAATTAGCATGGCATTTGTCACCTTATTTCCAAAATGTTGGGTTTTCAAACTAACTTCAATTTCCACTATTGCGAATGCATAAAAACAAAAAGAAGTTTTAAACACAAAAGGCAAAGTCATGCAACAACAAAAATTGAAAGACTTTTTTCCTTTTTTCTTTTAAATTGTTGTCCAATTTACTTGTAAAGGTGTTTGGATGCCATGGGCTCATCACCTGTTCGTCTTTTAAAAAAAGACTGATGCATAGTCTTTCCACCAATGTGTTAAGTTATGAGAGGTGTTAGGGTTAGTCCTCATTGACATTTGGATTTACTTCTATAATTTGACATTTGCACACTTCTTCAGAGCCTGACACTGACTGGCTCACACTGATACACTGCTTTCTGCCGACTCGATGAACAATCAAACAAGTTTTTATACCCCTTCCCATTTTATACTTGATAGAGTGCAAGAATATCAATGGACCCATTGGTCATTGCCATTAGTTTACTTCAAGGAACACAATGTTAAAAGGCTCTAGTGTGATTAAATGCAAAACGTCCCGCAAAATGTCTTTGGTCCATCTAGAATTATATTATAATATCAACAATAAAAAACAACACAATGAACAATGACAACAGTTTTCTTAATTATTCATTATTGACGCTAAGAATACATAGCCCTAATATTAATAATAGGGAGCGGGAGCGGATGATAAACAAAATAATCCTGAGGAAAATGTTGCAGCGTCATAGAGAGACAGTAAGACAAGAACAGAAAAGAAATTGTTGAAGTGGTGGATCAAATTCATACACCTGCAGCAACACCAACCACCTTGTCGACATTGACACAATAAAATGGCTCTTGCGCAACCAATTCTTGACTATAACTCTAATAATAGTAATAGTAGGCTATGCTACACCCCATTTGACAGACTACACTATACCCAGATTTATTTGTTTCATCAATTCATTAATGCATGTATGAGTGAGTGAAGACCGAGGAGGCACTTGTGACGAGTGAGGAGTATAAAATCCAGATTCAATGTTTAGATTTAGACATTAAGGCTTAATAGGGCTAAGGCATAAAATGATAAAAGGAGTAAGGAGGATCCAAAGTCTGACTAGGCTTACAAAAGAGCAATGCTAAAATGTGTTCACTTGAGTTTGAGGTTCAAAAGGAGAGTGAGTGAGAGTGAGAGTCTGACAGAGAGGTTAGTTGGGCTAAAGTCTAAAGTAGGTCCTGCTTACAATTACAATTATATTTAGTTTCAGTATAGCAACAAAATGTGTGTAATTTGTAGTTGTAGACATGATGATGAATAGACCTTTGCTTTTTATTTTTATATTTATATGCACTGTGGTGACTGTCGTCAACTAGTCTAGTCTAAGTTAAAGTTTAGATCTAAGTTCTAAGATATATATAAAAAAAAGCACTTTGCTAAGGCTGGCCTAATGCTAATACTAATACTTTAATAATTTTAATGAAATGACAATGAATAAGATAAGTCAAGTCAAGCACTGCGGACACAAAATAAAAATAAAAATAATAATAATAATAAACTGCTTACTATCTAATTACTAATAATAGTAATATAATAGTATTATTAGGCCTAGAGACACTTACCACCACACTTACTTACATTTACATTTACAATTACAACATTTAACTTTAACGAATGTGAACCATTTCACAGTGATACATTGTGGTATGATATTAAAATCATGGAAACTAAATATAACATCCTCACCGGCGAGTCCTAACGTGGCTTTGTTATCAGTTGATAATGCTAGCTATCGGACAAAACGACACGGGCTAGGGCTAGGTACGCTTATTACCCTAGTCTACTAGGCTAGCAGTTGACAAATTTCGGTTTCCTCTCTGTCTCTGTCACTAATCGATACGATGAGACGTTGCTCGTCTAGAGATCAAGTACACCGGGGCCATAGGAACGCATTGATATTCTCCCGAACATAATAACCGTTCTTGCAAAATGAATCATCACCGTAATCATCAGCCGTTGTAAGTCCTTTGTTGGAAGTGGGACTTCCCTGCCTATCTCCAGTGTTCTAACTCAGTCGCTAAACAACGCCAGTGTTGTTGATTTGTCGTTTTGTTGGTCTTTTTGTATTTTTTAATTTGTCAATAATATCATTTTTACAGATAATATGAATCTTCAACATCTACCTTCAATTCCGCTTCTTTCCTTCTTAGAATTCAATTCAAATCAATCAAATTGCTATGGTGTTTTTAATAATCTCATTAATCAAAACTAGTTTATTACAATGTGAATGTTAAAAAACCTATAGATACCTAAGATACATTATTTCAAAATTATATGAATACTATAACATAAAGTTAGTATGTCTAATTTGGCATGAATTATATAT
>JARDUL010142028.1:0-10689 GCA_030265205.1 Dirona pellucida
TATTTTGATCTGGCCAAATAATCTATGACAGTCTATTACATATTCAAAGTATTTGATTACTACTGATGTTGTTATGCATTTTCAAAATCGCATGTCCACGAAAATTTCAGTGGTTTTCAACATTTTGAATTGAGACCCCTGCATATAACAGAATATCTTGCAAGTGAATCTAATAACACAAGGAATGGCTAAGAAACAATGAGTATGCATGTTCTTTGTGTCCATTCATTATTTTTCATTCTACATCATACATGGGAGTATATGATTGTGATGAAAAAGATAAAATGTTTTTTGAAGTCTGGTGTTGGCTATTCATATTTCAGGGTGGTTTACATAATCTTGATGCGCCTTGTTTGTCATTTGAAGGGGGAAATAATTTTTAAAAATTCATGTTAAATGATAATTCAAGTGCTGTGGATGGAAAATGTGTAAAATTTGCTTCCCTTATAATTTCAAGTACCATTGTCATGAATTTCTATTTGTAGATCTGATCAGACAACAGGAAGAATTGAGAAGGCTTGAGGAGTTGAGGAGTTCAGAAAGGATGAGGAGGCAGCAGGAAATGGAGATGAGGCGTCAAAAAGAGGAACGTGAAATGGCTCAACAAGATGATCGTCGCCGAGAGATGATGATGAGGTCACAAGAGTTGGCACGCGGAAGAGGTGGACCAATGGATGGACCCATGAGGTCAAGAGAGGAAATGATGGTATGTAGGAAATTGTTTTTGAAAGGGATAATTTTAAGACTGATTTTATTGCTATTAGGTTTTCAATGGTAATCACTTGTATCATTTGTATTGTTTTAATAATCTTAATTTGACGTGGTTGATATAGATGCACGTGAAAAATTTGACTTGAGTTTAAGCACTCCATTCTATTTTCTTTTTTATTAAACAGATGGCTGAGCGCTTTGGAGAACGTATGGGTGAGCGAATGGGCGACAGAATGCCTGATAGAATGGGTGATCGCATGGGCCAAGGATTTAACATGTGGCAAGATGAAAAACAACGCAATGAAGCTGGAATGAAGGTAGGCTGCTTATAATTTACATTAGATCTTTTGTACTGGTACCAACTTCTTTTATACATTTGGGTCGGATGCAATCCGAATATATCTTGTTAACAATGAGGCGGGGAAAGTAAAGTGGGTCTAAACAATACAATGTCAATGTCTTTGTATTTTGAATGCAATGTTTACTCAACACTTTAAAAAAAATATTTCAAACTAACCTATTTAGGGCATGAGGGGCAATGAACCTCCCAACCGTGGTGGTCGAGGAGACATGCGAGGAGGGCCAGGATCTCAACCCATGCAGCCACCACAAGGTGGACCTCCATCTGGAATGGACCGCCCTGGACCAGGCGGCGGACCAGGCGGACCAGGACCAGGCGGACCTGGACCTGGTGGACCTGGTGGTGCTTCAGGTCCCCCTTCAAGTGGCCCAAACCACAAGGTAAGTCATTTCTGCTCAACAATGTTTGTTTACCACTCATAGCCAGTGCTTACAGAATATAATCACATATATTGAATAATGTTTAAAGCTGAAAGACTACAGCAGTGCATTTTCTCAAATCAGTCAAGTGCCAGGGAACAACATGTGAAGGATGATTCCAAGCTCATATTTTCTTTCATCATGTTTTGAAATAAAAAATACCCCTACTTTCAAGTAGGTCAACTGTTGTCACGAAGGCGGTATCCTAGCTCTTATTTTCTCGCTTAATCTGCTTGTGAATTGAGTAGATACATTTTTGTCAATTATGTAACTACATTTTTGTCAATTATGTAACCTTATCACCCAAATTAAGTTCCACTGTTGAGTTTTGAGTAATATCAATAGAGTTCAAGGTGTACTCTGACCTTAAAAACGCAATGTGAATTTGTTTGGTTTGCTGTATTTTAATTCAACCATCAAATTTGTTCACCATTGGCAATTCCCAGGATGGACCTAAACCCTTGATGCAGCCTGGGTCTGGTTTCAATATGGGTGGTGGTCAGGGAAACAATGGACCACCAAATAATCCAAATTCTGGTGCTGAAGTCAACAATATGGTGAGTACCCAATGTTGAATATCAGGTTTCCAATGTTCTTCAGTTTACTGTTGCTATGTTTGTTTCAAAGAACCTTTCTCTCAGGTGGACTATCATTTTTTTAAATTGACACGTCTGTTCTTTTTCATATAAAGCTGATAATTTATGGAGTATAGATATGAAAAAAGGAAATTACAATTTTTTTTTAAATATAGAAAGCCCACTGGATCATAAGCACATGAAAGCAATTGCATTTTGCCATATTTAATTGACTTGGAATTTTTGTAGGGCCTACCTGAATCCCTGTAAATGGGATATTCTTTCTATAGCAAGTCCTTTCACTTGTTTGAAATTTTCTAGTCACCATTTTACAACTTTTTATTTTAAGCAAGAAAAGGAAACATCTTAATATCAGCATAATCTTTCAGCAATTTTAATTTTTTTCAGTGATGTGACTCTATCAAATCTAAACTTGGATTGAGAGATCACTTTGCTATTATGTTAACATGTTAAATCACTTTCAGGGTGTCTCTTCTCTCTCTCTCTACCTCCACCACTTTTTTAATTTAAAAAACATTTTCTTCCTGCATTTTCTTTGACTTAACCTGATACATCTGATCATGTCTTGATCCACCCCACCCCCTCTTTAAAAAAATAATTTTCCCCCTGCTTTTTCCTTGTTCATGTCTTCTCTTTTCTCACCCTGCTCTCCTTGGTCTTCCCTTTACTGCCCACCCACTTTCTCTGCTCTTCCTCCTGCTTATATTCCTCCTGCTGTTCCATTCCACTCCTTTCTCCTCTGATTACCCCATTTTGGTTTGGTTTTTTTCTTTCAGCGTGTTATTTTCTCACAAAATTATACAGGAAAATAAGCATTACTTTCTATCTTGTCATCTATTGAATGTTTTCTAAGTTTTAATTCATCTTTTTCAAGAAATGTTAATGGGTGAGAGGTTATAACGGCTATGAGAAAAATGGATCCTATAAACTCAGCAGTCTGCTCGTGACAAATCATATTTACCAAATGCAACCTTACATTTGTTGGTTTTGTTTCTACCATTTTTTTATGTGTGCTCTGACCGAGGGTCAGATCAAACATTTGTAATTTTACCCGACCTCTAGCTAAATTTGTCATGGATTTTGATAACAAAACGCAAGATGGCGGTCACTGGTTGGTTTTGACAGACTGGTATATCTTGACATTGAATTTACCTAGTTTTTCCTAATTTGCAAAGTTTGCATTATACATGAATGCAGTATTGTACCTTTGTCTTGTGAACCTTTTCAAGCCTTTTGCATCACACTAAGAAAATGGACATATTTTTGTCCACAGATAGATATTGAATACGTACATAGCTATATGCTTACACACAGACTCAATTTTATGCATCTAAGTCGATACCGATGAACACTTTTTAGCGATATGAAATAAAAAGAAGTTGTAAAAGAACCTGGATCTTTCAATCAGTAACTGACAATGCTTTGAATGCAATGTACCTGGTCATCTGAATGACAATTACATGATTCACTTTTGAAGCCATGTCAGTGTCATTCCTGGGTCCATATGAACATTTATCATCATTATGCTGCCACAGTCACATGTTTTTCTTGGCCAAGAAACATTGCTCCAGCTTCCTCGCTCGACCCAGAGGTGTAGAAATGGGTACTAGCTTACAACTGGGAAGTAATTTTTAATAGAACAGCGTCCTATTCCTATTGTCACTATGTTCGCTTCACACAATGGGAACAGGTTTGCACAGGTTCAATGGCCTTTTTAAGGTATTTATATACTGTCTAAATTTGATAATCTGACAGCCTGTAAAATATGTTAGATATTTGATATTTACAAATGTCTTTTTGCAACAGAAATATTTTGGGTTAAAAAAAAAAAAAAGATTTGATTTCCCTTTTTTCATTTATCAAGACATTTTCCTCTACCAAGTATTTCTTGTATATGAACCACATAATATAAAGGCTTTCATTGCTAAGTATTACTAGGCATGTTGGCCATGGGGTTTAGATGATGCGCCAGCCATGCTGATGGCAGGGTTTTTAGTTATTTTCGGCATTATTTTTTTCCCCTTGGGCAAGTAAATTAACTCACTCTCATGAAACTCTGAAATAATACAGGGCGTAGAAGGGAACTGAATGGCATCGACCAAATTGAAAGTAACGTTAGTTTGGGTTTTGGGAAATGTGAATGCAATGGGTCCACAGGATGGTTGCTTTATCATCTTCTTAGATTTTAGTTATTCAGCTCCAATCTTCATTCCACTTGTGATATTTTGTCCACTTGCACACACCTCTTACAATGAAAGTGAAAGCCTTCATATTTGGTATCAAATTTTGGAATGAGGATGTCATTATATACTGGCTATTCATAATAACTCATGGTCAATGAAGTCTTTATTTCATTATTACTCAAATAGTAGCTGGGTTGTTTTTTTTGTTAACAAAGATGAGATTTGATTTAGATGTCACTGAGACTGAGACATAACAGAATTGCTTATCACTGAACAGTTGGTTGATCATCCATTTATAACATAGACAAAAAATAAAAATAAATAATCTACCTTTCCTCCACACTTTCCTTTGCTAGCTGTATCACACGATTTGTGATTCTTTAAGAATTTGATTTTTCTGTCTGTTCTTTATAAAATGTAGCACGTTTTCGTGTTAAGGTTTGAGCGTTTCAGTTTTCAAACAGTAGGAAAGAATTGCTAGATTTTCGTCAATTTGACCTGGCTTAACAAAGTTGTTTGTTCACCATTATTGAACAATAATCTGAAGTCTGTATTTTAGTGTCACACCTTTAGTGCAACCTTTAGAATTATTTTTTATTTTTTTTCACTTATTATTCTTATATTTACAATAATAGACATTTAATCTAGGAAATAGCGACTTCATTTTACAAATTTCTTCATGAAAAGAACATAGTGTCACTGCTACAGTCATAATATTCAATAATTGTTATTAGTATTAGTATTAGGGAAGAATTTAAAAAGATATAAATCTTTTTAATCCTTTGGGTTTGAGCGGGTTCAATAAAACTGACAGATCTCCTTACAATTCTGCAACTGCTTGAATGCTCCAAACTTGACCACGAATCTCAATATTATATTGTATGTCATTTGAAGAAAAATATTTGCAGCTGAGAATCTCTTAGAAATTATCCAATTCCTAGCAATTGAAAGAATTATGCGCGCAAGATATCTAATGGGAGCTTCTTGAAAGCCCTTCCTGTTCACATGTCTTAAGTGTGCTAAGTCCCAGTTGTCTATATTTCCAAAACTATGTGATCAAAGTGACACAAAAGAATAAGTCTGATTATTTTACGACGCTCCTTTACCTGATCCTACTCCATTCATAATAAGGGAACTATTCACACGTTGTATTTTGCTTGATCTATAAAAAATCTTGCCTTAGATTTAAACATTAAGTATTAACCACTGAGAAGGCAAATTCGCCCAGGGATTTTTAGTGGCTGATGGGTCGACATTGATACCAAGGTAACATTCATGTTTTTAATTCGTCAAAACTGGCAAAACAGGCAGTTCTTGGTCATGACCTGTGGAGGTCAATCCATTGGTCACTTCATAATCCATAGATGTTGTATAGACCTTTGCCCCATATTCAGTCATACTGTGGTTTGAACTCTGGCATACACTTCCGACTGTTAGTGTGGGATGAGGGTTTGTAGTAGGGTGCTTTGTGCATTTTGCAATGTCACATGCCTTTGGGACTGGTCCTTTCGCTGCAGTATAAGACTTGTCATGAGATAGGTGGCATAATGTGTACATAATTATTTTCATTGTAGAAGTGCTTCTATTATTTGTGACTGGTGTCACAAGAGGATTGCACTTTTCTTGCACAAATGCTTTGGGAAGATATTTTATTTCACATTTTAAGATGTTTTATGTGTTTTACAAAATATTTTTTAAGCTTTGGTATTTGGAAGAAATCTTGAATGGATGAACATTTATCATAGTTAGGTGATCATACTTGCATTGAGGCATAATGCTATTTTTAATGTTATGTATTATGCGAATATTTTACTTTCCGGTATACTATGTCTACTTATTCCGTTACCTGGACTTTGAATCATTGAATGTTGGACTTGAGTGACACAATGACTATAGATTGTAAGGCAAGTAAATTGGTGATGAGACAGGATTGCGTCACTATCTATGTCATTATAGGCCTGTCCCTCATATTTTATTTTCATTACATGCTTTCCGGTTTGCTTCAACAAGAAATTAATCGAGAATACCCTGAGACCATTTTTAATACCCTCTTTTTACTGAGATGTTCCATTTGTTTTGCGGAATTTGACATATTGCGAAAGGGTGTGAAATTTCCATATGTAATATAGTGTGTTACCCCATATTTCCCCTGACAATCTCATGTTGGTCGTCATAAAGGTCGTGATTGTACATTTATAAAAGAAACATACTAATAGTGGTCATGTTAAATCTTTTCCATTTTTATTGAAACAATTACCAATGTTCACCACAGAAGACTTGCTGTCCTGTCCATATGTAGCTGTGGATATGGTCGTCATCAATTTGCTATAGTATTGATAAAGATAATGTGAATTTGTTTTTGATCTGGCGGGCTGTGAAGGGGCATATGTACAGTACCAAGCAATCGATCTGTTTGCTTACAAATAGCATCTTTAAGTTTTATTTACACTTGTTCTATTCACTAGGGAGTGCTTATCAAATGTTTGTAATATCTTGTCTTTCTATCCCCCCCGCCTGACTCTGTGATAAACTTTATTGATCAATTGAGAACAACTTTTTAAAGATATCAAATCTAGTTTGTATTCATAAAAAAAGTGGGGTTTTTTTGCTGGTTGTGGTGAAAATGTGCTACTGTAAAGCGCTTTTGAGTATGGTGATGATCTAGGATAAGCGCTATATAAATGCCATTTATTATTAAAAGGAACAAGTCAACTATGCATAGAGTCTGCGCTGTTGATGATGGTAAATATATCTTGTTGGACATTCAAATTTTGCCCTGATTTAAAATATTTGGGCAGAAGACTTAGTTTTGTTGTCGTTGCCACATCATAGGGATTTAACACAAACTGACACAACACACCACAAAATATTCATAGAGTCATCACACATAAAGAGCATTAACATGACATGCTACAATAACACCACAGTGATCATACACTCATAAATACACATCATGAACCCCAATGCTGTTTCCATTTAATGTTCAGTATTTTAAAATATGATCTGCCGATGGTCACTATTTTTTTTCATGGCATCCTGTTTTTTTTTCCATGTGTCATCCCATTTCGAACTTACTAGGGTCTGTCGGGTGTTTGGGTATAAGAATTGGGTGTGAGTGTTTTCTCGCTCATATGATGATGGTCCTATGAGCAATTAGTTATATGCTGTGTACACTGCGTGCGATGGTTTCACAATGTGATTCTGATGTAAATAAATTTTTGTGAACTCAATATAGGTTATGCCTCACTGTAAGGGTTAATGATCACCACTTATTGATAATTGTATTTCTTCCAATACCAAAGCTTTGCCACCAAGTGAATAACTTTGCGCCCCCTTCATTACAAGGGGTTCTTACTTCACTACCTGTCCAACAGATGTTCTTATGCTTTTGCTACATTTTTTCTTTCCCCCGCTTGCCCACCTGGATTTCCTGATTCCTGCGACTTCTTGATGCGGATGCTGTGATGAATCGTCAATTTATTCGCCCGCCCTCATGATTAATTGTTCTGATCATGTGACATGATGGATTTATAGCAGGCTCAAAGAAGGCGAATTGAGCAAGGTGTTACCAATGCGTTTGAGAATTTCCAGAACCAACGTGGTGTACTTGGGACGGGACCGGTTGCAGGTGCTTTGGGTGCGGCTGCTGCAGCAGCTGCAATGGCTGCCAGTCAGCTTAGAGGGGCAGGACCTGGGGGTATGGGAGGGAACAGTCCCAACATGTTCCAAGGAAATATGGGAAATATGAATGAGCGCATGCTTATGGAGCGACGTCGTGAGGCCGCTGCCCGTGAAGAGCTCAATGACATTAAGCGTATGCGCCGTTTCTAAACTTGCTGTTACAGGGAGTTTGCTACCATGTAATATGAAACTCAATTTATATCCGTTCTAGGTGGGTTTTTCTGTCCATACATTTTATAAAAAAAATAATTGTTTTATATGTATCACAACCTTAAATGGCGCATTTGAAATTATTTAGTAGTCGATTTTAATATTAAAGAATTCATGTCTCCATCGGTATCTTTGATACTTGGTCCTGACACAGTGCTTTTATAATGATTGAAATATTCATGCCTCCAGTGGTATCTTGATACTTGGTCCTGACACAGTCAGTGCTTTTTCTCCCATTGAATGTGTTGTCAATCCCTCGTGGCTCATCGTTATGTTCCTGTTAACACATTGATTTTATTTTTTATGTTTTATTGGCATAAAATTATACTACTCCCAGTTTGACCAATTTTATCAACTGTATGGATTGAACTTCCAAGATTTGTTGTTATTCCCGTCGTAGTTATCACTGTAATCTCATTCAGACGACATTTCATTTGACCTAACAGAAGGCCATTTTTATTTCACAACAAATTTAATGACTTCCAAAATATGATTGATGAGGAGAGTGTGGGGAATGGAAGACATTTTGTATGGAGTGAGTTTATTTTGAGAAGATCATTCATTCATTCAAACAAGTTAATCGATTTAATGTATTTAAGTTGCTGAAAAAGAATTTTAGCTGTTGTCTCTGTGTCTATTGTCAATAAAATTGAAAAGATAATCTCTACTTGTGTCCTTGAAGACTTTGACATTCTTTGCACTTTACAGATCCAGTCTAATGCATATGCATTTCTTGACTTATTTGCCTTCATCTTTCTAAGACTTAATTTCTTTCCTGTTCTGTTTTTCTTCAAGCCTTTATGCTTTTAAACTGTCTTTTGTGTTGTGTGCGTGCAGGTATGAGTGTTTGCCCAAAACCATGGGTTTTGTGTATGAACTGAACAGTGTAATTAACTAAAGATATATAGGGGTAATGCTTTTTCGCCATATAAGGGAAGAAAGGAATATTTCAGGAACCAGCTCCTCCTTGATAGTTGAGAATTAGCATTTGTTGCAGAAAACGGGTTGGCTGTGAATTTTGAAAAAAATAAAATGGCCCTAGTGTGATAATGTCTGAAGATGAGCACTCCTATATATTTTTGGTTATAATCACAGTGAATTAATTGGTTTTGATCCAAGAGACTTGCGAGTGAAGGTTTTGATTGTCCAGTTGTTTGATATTGTTATAACAGAATAATGAAGAAATTGGTTGTCGTTCAATGGAGAATCAACCAAATATGCACGCAACAGATGCAATCAAAACCTTCAAATATTATTTAGTTAATTTACTGGTCAACTTGAAGATTCTTAAAAGTCTGTAACAGACAGATTTATAAATTGACCTATGGTCTTTATTTATGTTGCCGTTTTCAGTCTATTCACAATATAGTGATGCAATTGACTCCATGAAGCGTGCTATTATAACCTCAATATCTACCTTTGATAGGCCGGTTTGCACTTAATGAATGCCCACAACTGATCCAGTCGTTATATCCCCAATGGTGTGCTCATTTTAAAACATATTTATTACACTCATGATATGAGAATGTAAAGTAAACAGCCTGAACATTAGTACCTATCATACAAGATAACTTTAAAAAGTTACCTGAAGTATTGACAGTTTGTTTCAGAATCCTCTCTCCCCTCTTCCCCCAAAGTAAGAGCAATATGCCTTGGTGGACTCATCACAATGGTATTATAAGGAAGGATATGTGCAGTTATGATGATCGATTACATTCTGCATTTGTCAAGTGGTACATCATCAAAGTCTTGTTTTCATTTTCTTCATCTACACTTTCGCTTAGATTTCGGCTAACAAGCTCATGGAGATAGGCAAACAATCGCCACTGGATAGAAGAATGTATCTGATAATGAAAACAGTGACATCTCCATATATTTCTTATATAATATGAACCGTGCAGCCTTCTAAATAAAACTGCATCTACAAATATTAAAAAACAAAACCACTATAACTACTATTGGGGCTCAAGCTATTCAAGGCGATTCAGGGGATTTTACCAGTCCTCAAACAGGGCAATGAGAAAATTACCGTGCGTCATTTTGATATATTAGTGACACTTTTCGGCATTGATTTCATGGTGTTGCCATTGCCCAAATATCAGAATTGAGTCCTCTTTTTTCAGATTTGCCTTGAGTGAAGTAGAATATAAGTTAAAATGGAGACACATTAAAGGGGGAATGGGTATAATTTTCTATTTTTTGAATGTCCGTTCTCAACAGTTCTACCATCAAAATCCTCTATTATTTCAGCCATTATTTATTCATATTTTCACGGTGGTTTATTTTGTCAGTCCAGGAAACTTGAAAATATATTTCATCCTCTGGTTGCAATCCTGCCCGTCTGATTACTGTTCAGTATATCTGTATCAATGAAAAATGAATGGGGACTATCTTCTTTTTAAGCATTTTTATTTGGCATCAAACTGATTTGTCTACAATATTGAGAGCTGACTTAATTATGTTATTTGGATCATTTATAGAAATGGTGTCAATAATCGTGAGTATGAGTAACCAACCAAGCTGATGTT
>JARDUL010142249.1:0-10688 GCA_030265205.1 Dirona pellucida
TTATAATATTTATATATGTATGTCTGTGATCCTGGACTTGTACGGTCTAAAACATATCTCATTGGCTGTATCTAGCATTCAAGAAAGCTTTTGTTTGTTTGTTTCGTTTTCGGGAGTGCTTGAAACCGATTGCTCTTTCTTCAGCGCTCATTCTCCATAATCGTGTCTATACTACTACTACTACTACTACTACTACTACTCCAACTATTACTGCTACCACTACCACCACCATTACTAGGTATATAACTATTACTACAGACGATAATATTTTGACTAATACTGTGGCTGCTACTGTTACTACTGCGATCCTATCCAGAAGGGTGACATATCGCCACTGTATTCTTCCAGCTAAGCTATGGAAACCGGGACAAGCACCACCTCTATGGCCTGAAGGATTTTAAAGACTTTATTTTTTATACTGTTACTACTAAGTGTAGAAAAGGACCTAAACTACAAAGGCTTTAATCTTTTTTAACTATCGTAGTGTAGTTTTTTGTAGTATGTTTGTTGGCTGATGAAAGGGAAAACCCGAAACGTTCTTTGTTCTGTTACATGTTTTAACTTTAGAGCTATACCATTTTCCCTTGTTTTTTCACACCTTCTATTTGGATTTTTAGCTTCTGGCAGCCTTCATTCCTTAGTAAATAGATGGCAGACAGCTAATTCACCCATACCGCGATTAACAATCTTTTAGAAAAATATTGTCTATGTATAGGTTCTTCTTGAAGGACACGATTCATTTTCTAACTTGGCAGCACTTTATTTTCTGGTGTTTACAAAACAGTTGGAATATTAACATTAGAGTTGATCAGCAGGTAGAAAATAAAATGGCATATATAGATAGACGGACACTTAAACAAAAACACCAGAAACAAAGACATCAGCAAAGTCAGATGATTCCTTTATTCATCATAATAAATAAAAGGCAAAGGCATTCATTGATTTAAAAAGAGCATACAATATATGTATGTTAAGTTGAAGTCATTTACATTATCTATATTATATATACATATATAAAAAGAGCTTTAATTGGATAAATACAGCTTTGGGGGTGTCGCCACAAAAAATAATTAATCATAAGCGACACACTGGACATTTGATGTGGCACCACAGAATATAAATAGTGTCGTTGGATATCCTTTATATTCCACAAACTAAGATTCTATGTCATCATCAAGTAATATTTCAAATGTGAAATATATACATTTTAAATATTCATTAGTCTTTTTATTGCGCGTCACTTTAGGTGTGTGGTCATGGTATAAATAACACTGTAAGGGCCTACATATCTTAGTTTCTGGATACAAAAAAAACCCCATAAAGAACATTATAGCCGATTCTATAAGAACTAAAATCATTGGGTGCCAAGTGCACACTAAATTGCAAATTATCACTACACATCCAGAACCGGAAATATATAAAATATAAATTCAATGCAATGGACTGTCACCACTTGTTTTCCCGAGTCATGGTCACCTTGGCGATCGGCCCTATTGTTGCTTCTGTGTCTTCCTCATTATGTGGGAGTGCTACTCGCAGAGGATAACAATGTTCCTTTGAGACACACTTTTTGTCAAGATAAGGGTTACATCCTAAAGCAATAATATTATGGTTAAGTACATCCTTAACGTCTTTTGCCAGTGTCTTTCTTTGTCTGCCATTTCTATTCATCAATACCTTGTTCTATTTAGTTTGATCATTGTGAGATTTAATTTCTTCAACAAGAATCTATCGCAATCTCTCCTATCCACACTCCCAAGACCATCCACATTTTATTTGTGGCTATTCTTCATGGTTTATTGGTTTGTCGCTCCACAGAGGCTTAAGGTCAAAACATTTGTTTTGTTCTGTTGATCAATTGAAACTAATTCATATACAAACCCACTATAATTTTACTCATGTCCAAAAAAGTTTTTCAGGTCATAATTTACTATTAAGCAGTCATCTTTTAGGGAGACAAAAAAACCAAAAACAAACAAACCGCCTGGGATCTTAGGGCAGATTTCATTTTAGTTCACTCTATTCATTGCATATGAGAGTATGTGTTTCAATCTTTCCCCTCCGAGTTCCAAACTTAATATGACTTACCTGCAGGCCCACAGTTGACAGGGTGGTTATTTTTTTGTGTGATTCTTTTGGCACATTTGTGTTGTTTACAGTGCTAATCGGGAATAAAGACTAAAGTGAATAAATAGAGCCATTTTCATGGCAATTGGCAGGCTTCAAAAGTGAGATCTTTGACAGATTTGCCATGACCAATTTCAATTAAATTTGGATGGTAGACGTGTAAATTGTTTTATAAATTTTGCACTTTGCCTCACAAGCAGGGTCTCTTAAGGACTAGGATCTGAGTCGGTGATAATTGTGAACAGAATTGATGATAAACCTAAAAATAATCCTCTAGCTTCCTGCGGATTTCATACTATGCATGCATTTTAAAAGCATCTATTATACGTGCTTACTTTCTTGTTTCATAGACTAAAAATGATTTGAAAACATCTCAAAGACAAAATATCGGTTCTCATGAAATAACTGATTATATTAAACAGAGTGTTCTGTTTTTTTCTGAACCTTGGACTAGTATCGTGTAGAAGGAAAAACACCTCTAAAATGTTTCACAAAATCATAAGTTTAAGAATGAGTAACTTGAAAGTTTACGTAAAGTAGAAAAATAGTAGTTATAAAAAGGAATATTCAACAATAACATATAAATTTGAGCACTTTCTTACAAATTACCAAAATTGTAATGACTGGCATAGTTCAGTCAGCATTGGATAAAAAGAAAAAAATATATTTGAAGTACATTGGTAGTAGTTTGTATACGTGTAATTAAATCACAGGTGAGAAAAAAATATGAATAAACAGCATTCCTGTGGTCAAATCACAGGTGAAAAAAATTATGAATAAACAATGTTCATCATAATTTTTCACATGCAGCAGTGTCTCAAAACATATGGTCAACATTAGATATTTGGCAAAAGAGAGCAGATTTCATTCGCTGTTATTTCTCCTTGTGTTCAATTATCTCAAATCATAACATTAAGATTAATTTAAACAGATATTTCACTCTCCCAAACACAGTGTATCATGGATATCTCAAACTCAGAGAGATGGCTGGTGAGCTGTAGTTGTTACTTAAGATAAACACGAACACTGTTTTACAAATAATATATATCATAAAATATACATGTATATTTTCTATTAGCTGCCGTAATTAAGATTGGTTTTTTTTCCCTAGAGAGAAAACAAAAATTTGCAGATTTGAAACTAAACAAAAGTGAAAGACACGTTGGAAAAAAAAGTATTCACAAAAGGTTTAACATAAAATTATTTAAAAAACAAGATGGCCCAGATGTGCACGAGAGTAACACAGATAAAATCAGATTTCATTAGTTTCCATCGGGAACAGGATTAAGAGAAGAAACATAATAAAAACACATTGAGGTCTATATCACAGTGTCGCTTGGTTGACATAAAATCTTTATCGTATTTCAAAGCAGGTCCAACCGACAGAACTCTCCTGTGTCCAAGTTTTTTCCCATCACCTGGTTCGGGCTAGCATTTGGTATGGCGTGCTTGGTTCTCAGACGACGCAAACACTGGTCCTGAAGCATATTGAAAGGCAACCAATGTGATTTCTTGAAAACATGATATAAATGTCTGTTTTTAAGGGTTTTTTTTAAAGTAACCAATGTGATTGCTTGAAAACATACAAATGTCTGGGTTTTTTTTTTTTTGTTTAAAAAAATAATTTAATGCAGGTTATCGCTACTGTATCACACACAAGACAGCTTCTACAGCTGTTCATTAATTGGCCACTTTCGACATGAAGTAGTAAAGCTGTATAAGTTGGCATATCTTTAATAGACACATCCAAAGTACCCACATGACATAATCAGTTGTATTCATGTCAGAAACAATAAAATATATTCCTTTAATAAAAAATAATAATTTTAACAAGTATATTTTTAAAAATAAATGAAGAAAAAAAAGGGGGGAGGGGGGTGGGGAGAGAGAAAAGAATAGAATTGTAACCAACTACAATATTTATATTTGGGCTCGAGATTAAGATCATCCCACTGACCAATCACCAACTCCAGGATCCCAACGGATCTATTTGTAACTGCCAACATTGAAATTGGATACATGTGTGGTTGGATGCCATAGTCGTTGCACAATTGTAATAAAATAAGTGATGGCATTGTGATATAAAACATGCAAGACACTCAAACTACAGACATTCAGCCATATACATTTTTTCAAAAATTAGCAATTGTCAGGTAGGATTTTTTTTCTTCCTATCGGGCCAATTTAGTTCTGTCATTCATGTTCAATTTTGTGATCAGAACTAGTGTTCGTATATACAATTATATTGCAACAATGATTTGAACTGTTGAAATACTTTTTGGGAATCATTTTTTTTAGTGTGCCTAAGTTGTCGATGAATGTGAATGTTTTGTGAATATTACCTCCAAATACCGCAAGGCAGCAGGGGAGACTTGGGCACAAGCATTGAGGTATATCTCCTCTAGCTGGGGACAGCTACTAGCAATGCAGAAAATAGTTTTGTCTGTCAATGCGTGCAGGCCTGACAAGACCATACATTTCAAAGGACAGCGTGCAGCCAAGTAACAGATTGACTTATCTGTAAGCTGAAAAGAACAAAAAAGTAAAATTTAAGGAATAGAATAAAAAAAACATATTATTTCATTTTCTTGTATATATAGAGACAAAATGACTGAGCACTTCGCTTCAAACAAGCCACCATTAAAGCATTCTGACAAAATAGAATCTATTGTGTGTATAAAGACTACTATCTTAAAGTTACAGTTCCTGTCTTAACATGTTTGAATGAAAACCGAGATCTTGTCGTTTAAATAAAACACAAAAATAAAATGGCGCAGAGTTTCCATTTCTGCATCGCCATTAAAACACCAACGTCATCCTTGAAATCTCGGTTATCTTGGAGGAGAGAAGTATTATCATCTTGTTCTTGTGTGGCCAATTATAAATGCTTTTTTTAATATACTTTGGTGGTTTTTTCTTCATATTTGAAATACATTTTATCGTTTCAAAACAAAACTCTATTGCTGTGTCCAATTTTAGGCCCCATTATGTTATATTAGAGAAATGGCAGTAATTATATATGTATATAATATATATATATATATATGTGATAGCCCAAAAATGTCAGTCAAGTACATTAGTAATCAGGCCCTCCTTTTTTATTTCAACTCATATTCTACATTAGAGGAGAGTGGTGGGTAGATCCAAGAGACACCCATTGCTGATATTACAGTTGGCTTTGGGGGGGGGGGGGGGGGGGGGGGTGTGTCTGAGATACCAACACTAGAGATAAGAGGGCTGAGAGACATGTGCCTTTTTTTACATAGAAAATAATGATTAAGTGCTTAAAAACATGTGCCTTTATAGGCACCTAGAAAAAAAATCACTAAGTGCCTAGAGGCATGTGCCTTTATAGAATTGCTATCTATTATTATTATCATTATTATCATACATATACAATTTATACATATTTATACATAGAAAATAGTAAAAACCCTTAATTTTAAAAAATCAAAATCAAATGAAACGACTAAATACTTGGCTGCATTGTGTCAACATTTAAGCATTCAGACCAAATGAAATCCATTGTTACAAACCCCCCCCCCCCCCCCCCCCACACACACAAAAAAAAACAAACCAAAACAAAATAAAAACAAAAACAAACCTTTATAGCTACAGTTTGTGAAAATGTATTTACAAGTAGTTTTAATGAAAAACAAGATCATATCTTTGAGTGAAATAAATTTGTTATCAACGCAGATAAAACAAAAAGAGAAAACAGAAAAGGTTGTGTGGATTACCTCTTCCAGCCATTTCATCCCCATAATAATAATAATACACATGTAAAGAAACAAAACCTACACTTGAAATAAAAATCCCCATTATCTAGACATGCATGAGAGAAGTGAAGCACCCTCACCATTTGCACATAACGGCAATCTTAAATATTCCACCAGCTTTTCTCTTCTATTTTTTATTTTATTTTATTTTGTCCATATGATTTGACATAAAAGTTATCATTTCAAAACAACACTTCACAGTCTTATGATTTAGTGCCTGGTTTCATCTTTACCCAACTATGGACGCACAATAGCCTTGAGCAAAACAAAAAAGTTCAAGGAGAGCCTCTTCTCGCGAATCCCTCGGTGTAGAGTCGAGTTAGGTCAATATTGAATGACGGAGTTGTAAGTACATGGTCAAGTCTTGACATGTCAATGCCAACGAGGGTAGATAGCCATACATTGAATAAGGGGCTTAGCAAACAGGATTATAGATAACAATGGGTATAAAGATGGATTAAAAGTCAGTATCCATATGAAAAAGTACAGGCTAACAAACTTGGCATCATGTATCCCCCCAGCAAACTGTGTCACTCAAAGTCCTTCTCAACCCCCTCCTGAGGAGCATCAAGTAGAGCAGCCTGTTAGGCCCATCTAACTAGAGTATTTCTGAGGGACACAACATCGGGTCAAGTCAAGCAGCATAACATCTTGGCCAACGACAACAAATAGGGGCATGGAAATTTGAACAGCTCCTAGGGACTGATTTTGAAACGTCAATTCCATTCATGTGGAGTCCATTATAATACTATAGGCCTTACCATGTTGCATTGCTTGAGTCCCACATGGTTCAGCTTGGGTGCAGTGTCGGCTAATGTCATGGCCATATCATCTGAGAAAATGGTGAGGCCACTGAGATCGAGGTTCTCTATGCTGGTACAATTGGACACTATCAGGTCAAGCACATTCTCTTCCAACTGGGGATAGATTATACCATATACGGTAATGGCAGGGGATTATGGTTGTTGTTAAATACAAGACTTGGCTTTCAATTGAAAGAGAAAATGAATTAAACATTACTTTAGATGTTATTCTATCACTATCAACATTTCAAAAATACATAAACTCTTGAACGCTGATGTTCATTCACTCAATGTGGTTAAGAAGACATTGCACTCACCACGCCCATGGTGGGGGCGTGAGTCCTTGAGCAGAAATTATTAACTTCTAACATTGGGGCTA
This sequence comes from Dirona pellucida, assembly GCA_030265205.1. Classification (NCBI taxonomy): domain Eukaryota; kingdom Metazoa; phylum Mollusca; class Gastropoda; order Nudibranchia; family Dironidae; genus Dirona; species Dirona pellucida. Next base: position 7,089 of record JARDUL010142249.1, read on the forward strand.
AACACTGTGACTGACGCTTGGTTTATTCCAGTATCTTTTTTCTAAATATACCCCAAAAGACAAAGTGAGCAAAAGAAAGTCAATTTATTAATACATTTCTATATATTTTATACAGTGCCTAAGTTATCAAAATTCGTTCACTTTTCACAATTCATGGATAAACATCAGGTATCAAAAATGATTGTTCTCACTAAAACCTCAGTGTTGCTCAAAATACTTGTCAACATTTTTGGACATAATAACTTTGGTGACCATCTGTTGATTTTGAATGTACAACACACAGAAAAATGTTCTGATCTTTGATCCTTTAAAAGTAAGGTCTGTCTCTGCACACTGTTTATGACTGAACAATGGGTAATGCTACACTACTCAGGAGTGCAAATGGGTCAGGAGAGCGGGAACAAAATTTGTAATCACTTAAATAATATAATAATAATATAATGCACTTGTAGCGCGCCAGTATCTATTTTGCAATGCTCACCGGCGCTTAACAATAATCAACCAAATACACAAAATCTATAACGTACACACTTTATGCATCAAGCATTTTGTCAAAGTGCTGATAAAAAGTAAAAATAACAATGTCTTCTTACCATTTTACTATTGACTGACAAATATTTGATCCGAGCAGCTCTGGATAAATTGTTGAAGATAGGAACCAGAGTAGCTCCTGTAACTTGTCTCAGCAGACTGATGTGAAGGCCTTCAAGTTGTGTGCAGTATTTGGTCACCCATTTCAACCCTTCGTCTGTGACGTCTGATGCTCGGATACCTATCAGGTTTAGTTCTAAAAGTTTGGGACCAATTTTTTCCACTATCTGAAATACAAGAGGAAAAGAGAGAGTGTGATAGATTACAGAGTATCTGTACGAATGCTAGAGTAGACTCTACGCTGAGACAGATATTGGCAGCATTCTAGTATGACACGTCTGTCAGGCTACTCTACTGTATGCTCCCCAGTAAGTTGGGGGCTTTGAATGACACTGGCTGCAGTGGATAAATGATGTTAAGTCTGTAAGCCTGTACTTGTATGGGAATACTGACTATTTATTATAAACCCATCTTTATCGTTTAAAGTGCATCCACACCCAGATAATTGTTTCCATAGCAAAAGCCCACAGTACAGCGATGAATCAATTGTCAAATTTGTCAACACAGCATGACCTGAAAACAGGGATCCATTAATAAGAATTACCCCCCTCCCCCCTTTGCCCCACCCCCATTGATATTTGAATTTTTATTTCACTCAGTCTTATCTTGACATGTTATCATAATTCCTGTAAAAAATTGAATAATGCAACGCATAGATAAAATCTGATGGCATAAATAGTCTTGGCGATAGATGTGGAATATCTTCTACTTAAAACTAGGCCAAAGAATGAAATATCCAGGATTTTCATTTCAAGATGTCCTGTTGGCCAAACAAAACCGTTCAAGTGGGGAAAATATAGAGAACCAGATGAATTTTACATAAAGGTATGTTGCAAATAACAAAAACATTTAGTCATGACGTAAGTCAATCCAGCAGCAAAACATTCTGCAACTGTAGGATTTGACACTATCACACCGCCATTCAGAAGAGGGTAGGGGTGTGTGTGTGTGTGTGTGTGGGGGGGGGGGGAGGGGGGGGGGGGGTGCTTGACCGGGGGAAATAGTTTCGTCATAAAAAAATCTTCTTGATAATAGTTATGTTGTTATCTTGGCACTCCATGGTTTAAGCCAGAAGACGAGATGTAAGGGTGCTTGAACACTGTGCAACGTTATCAACATGCATGAAGGAGCCATTAAAACAATTCTTTTAATGTTTGTTTTCAAGAAGTGGGTAAAACTTTAGAAAATGACTTAAGTGCCTGAGAAAACAGGATTACAATGTCCCAAACAGGATACGTGTGGGGCGGATGAAGTGGACGGATGAAGGTCACCTTCAAATTTTAGGACATGACGACAGGCACACCAGAAAGTGTCTTTTGTCTAATAGATGTTCCCTTCAAAGTTTCAATTTTCTTTCCTCAAAGCAGAGTTGGGCCCAACAAATGTTGATTCATGGACAGTGAACCCACAAGGCACATGAATGAAAATCCAGATTTCCTTCCTGAGACATTCAAATCTTCATGAAGATTTTCCCACTGTCATGTACGACTGGAAATGATGCTGAAGAGTCGCAGGGGATCAGGAATTAGAGGCAACCAGGTGATCAGTCCACTGAGTGGAACTCTATAAATAGCTATACATTATACTATGCCAGTCATATTTCACTTCCATTTTACCCACCGTTGTTGCCTCCGTATTGTTCACCACTCAGATATCCAAAGTTGGAGCCATGTTGTTTTCTTACTTTATATCATCTGCCTCTCTGGTAAAATTCACCCACTTTTCATAGGTGGTGGGTGAAAACCTGAAGCTTCAATATAATGTTGCTTAGTCCAGATGTGAGTAAGATTCTTCGTCTGCTTCTCGTTCACATTCATATTCCTTGACTAAACCTCTGAAGTCCTGCTTTGTTGATGAATTCCATTGTTTCAAGACCTCCAGGCTGCCAAGCAACTTGAGAATTTTCTCCTGGGACTAGCGGGTGACACTGACTCTCAGTTCAGCCTGTTGTGGCCTGTGCAGAGTCAAAATATTACAATGTGTCCATCTCTGCCAAGCATGGATAGTGATCTGTTGGTGGGGGCCCGTCTTTTCGTAAATTTTGAGTAATATTAAAAGGCATATATGCTTTTTGCACCAAATAAAGATTATTGGCACAGTGGGCTGATCTCCTGCTTGCCTTCAAAATCTTAATTAATCAAATTCCCAGCTCTGTGTCAGATGATGTGCACTGGCTGGGAACCATCTTGAACTGAAATAGCTAAATTTGATCAGGGTAAGCACATTTATGCTTTCTGCCTTGTACACTGTCCTTGTCCAGTCACAGAGTTGGTCCCTACACCGGTTAATTGCAGTATTAAAGGACACAGACAACAAACAAACAAACCTTATGTAATGTTGAATCACTTAAAGCTGTAACCCCACAAAGTCTTAGATTGGTGACATGAGGCAGACGAGTGACGCATTCCACAAAGATTTCCTCGTCTTCCAAATTGATGCCAACAAGGGAGAGAACTTTCAGAGACTGAGGAAGTGTCCAAAACACCTGATGCTCTGTATGGCAAGCCAGTTTACTGCAGTAACCTAGGTCTAGTTCTTCAATTTGTGTGCAAGATTGGAACAACTGGATTGAGAATGGGGTAAAATGGAAGGAAAAACAAAACTGCTTTAGAATAAAGGTCAGGAAAACATTAGCAAAACATAACTTACAAAACAATGGCCTCCAAATTATAACCTGGTAGCAGGAAGATATAAAAACTAGCTTCTTTGGCCAATCTCAAAGAGGGTGGAGGGTGTAACCATTTTAACATTATCTAAGATGATTCCCCTAAAGTCACTTCACAGCATAGGTCATGCTGCCAGTATCTAGTTTCTGCTTGAGAGGTTATTTTGCTTTTGTTATTTCTTGTTTTTTGGGGGCTTTTTTTATTATTATTTATTTTGTTGTTTTTTGGGGCTGATTTGTTTTAAGGGATTGGGGGGAAAGAGGGGGGGGGGGGGGGGGGGGGG